>JACXGI010018685.1:0-12989 GCA_016801175.1 Esox masquinongy | reverse complement strand
TGTTTACTGTGCTGTTAGCTAGACAGAGTGTCCCAGTTTACCTGAAAACCACTGTCCACTTTATCTAGCACTGTCAGGTTAAGTGGGACAGTGCTAAAAATGTGATTTGTATAAATCTTGAAAACATTCGATATACATTTTCACTGTGTTTTAAAACACTACCACTATGAGCTTATTTTAAGACCAAAAGTGTTATTGTTCCATGATAACTGACAGAAGGGCATCCTTATCATTGTAGAACATGTTTTCACTTGTCAGCATGCTTAACATGAGGTTTGAATGGTCAGGCTATTTGAAAAATAAAAGCATACCCACTATGATGATGTCACACCAATCGAAACCTTTATTTTATTTCCAGCACATTCAGCAACAATATAATATGAATTGTTTTGATTGGCTTGCAAAATTGGCAGAGTATACTGCCCATGAGCTTAAATGTCCCACTCAAGCTGATGTCCCACACAACCTGAAGTCACCCTATTCCATTCAAACACACCTGTTTGGAGCAATGTGTAGAGCGCCTGACTGGGGGGATAAAGATTGCGGATTTGTAACAGAGCCCCGAAACTACGTTTATATTAATTAGGGTGACCATATTTTAGTTTTCAAAAAAGAGGACAGTGGGAGCGGGAGGCAGACGGACACCCGCAGTGGGTGGTAAATACAAATGCGTTCACAACAAAGCAACAATATTATTGAACTTTAATACATAAAGTAATACATCCTTTCCATTCAACTGTTGGCCCTCAACAATATAATAATAACAAACAAATAAAAAACAAATAGTTTAGCTTTTAACACATTTTACACCTTTTGACACTGTTTCTTTTCATGGCCATAGGTTAAAATACCAGCTTTGCAGGTCATGCATTCTGTTTCACACGGATCCCGACCATGACGAAACCACGGGAATTTTCTCTGTAAATCGTCAGTGAATTTACATTTGCGTTTGGGCATTTTTACGCTGTTCTGGAGGCATGTGCCACTGTTGACAAGCAAGCTGCTGCTCTGTCTCTTGGCTGTTGCCATGGTGAGGGTAATGATTGAGATGCAGTTTGACCAATGTTTGCGTAGGCCTACATGACCGACCAATGGTGGCGTGTGAGAAGGCGGGACCTAAAGAGAAAGGTCAAAGCAATGCAAAACCCCAAAAACGCACACAATGAATGGCGACTGTAGAAAGCGAAAGCCGAATCCCGGACATTTTGGGCGATTTAGAAATCCCGTACGGACGCATTTTTTTAGGTCCAAAAAGAGGACATGTCCGGGAAAAAGAGGATGTATGGCCACCCTATTAATTAATAAAGTTTTTATCAACATGTTTGAAGCGGCCAATTGCAACATACATTTACCAAATGTATTCAGATAATATATTTAAAATACATTTATTTTCCGTATGGGTAGCTAGTTAATATTCAGAAAAATCCAACAAATTTAATTGGTTAACCAACGTTAGATCACCAGTTGCTTTGGAACAGTGTCGGGAACGAGACAAGGGCCGTTTATCAATTCGCTTTTTTGTTCGTACTTGTGTTTTTGTGAATTCGTTGACGTCATCTTTCATAGCCCAAGTACGGGTCCAATCCAAAGAACGCAAGTTACCAAGAACGCCTAAAATGCCCGGATGTGTACTTGATCCGCCTCTTTTATCGAGGATGCATGGGTTGGTGACTTATTCAGCGAGAACGCATCTGATATCTCAGAAGCCATTTCAAGATGTCAGGAGAGCAGGAAAAACTCCACAACTGTAATAAGTTTTAACTTTCGTTATTTTAGGTAAACGGTACCTGTAAATCAGCATCTGAAAAAAATGTGACGAGAAATGGGCATTGTAGTCGCTGAAAATGTGCTTATTTTAAGAAACGGCTAATTTATAAATTAGCTAGCTAACGTTATTCAGTGCAGTGGAGAGGCTAGTTAACGTTAGCTAAGTAAGTAATTACAGTACCGGTAGAGGGACAGATTTTTTAGAATTGCAGTTGATTTTCACATTTAAAAAAATGTCATATATCATATGATTATGTCACATAAAATGTCACATATCATATGATTATGGCTATAGACACACGCATCTCAGTCCAGATAGGCGCGTTCTCTGTCCTCGCGATCTTGCAAAGACCATTCTCGCAAGGACGCTTGGCAAGAACGTTCTTCTCAAGGACACAAGTACAAGTGCGCGAGATATCACACGCTCGCGTTGACAGAATGGAATATTAGATATTAGCGCATGCGCACTTTCGACAGGCACACTGAATTCGTACGGCCACTGAATACTTCCTAACACCCGCACACCGCCAGTATAGTTTCAGAACACGTTAAAGAATATTATCCTGACTCAATGAAAATAAATTCTATTCCCAGGGAATTTGTAGTGGAAGAAATTAGGAGAATAAGAACAAGATACCTTTCATTTCCACTGCCCCCTAAGGTAAAAGAGGTATTTTTCAAGATTTTAAACGGAATTTACCCAACGAACGAATTCTTAAAATTAAAATTTCGTTTTGAAGTAAATGCTTGTGCATTTTGTGCCAAGGAAGTGGAAAGTTTAGAACATCTGTTCTTTGATTGTGAAACGGTGCAGTCTTTCTGGAATATGTGGACCTGGCTACAATCCAAAGATATTGAGGTCACCCTTGACAGTAAAGACTATCAAGTTAGGTGTTTTTGTGGAGGACAAGAATTTGGACTTTGTTCTCAATGTCGTGGTTTTATTGGGAAAATTCTTTATACATAAATGTAGATACCTTAAAACTAAACCCAGTTTGGCCCATTGGAAGAATGAGTTGAAACTGTTAAGTAAATCCCTGAATCTGATCAAAGACAAGAAAGCTTTTAAATGATTGTCTTTGCTAGATAACTTAAAATTAATTTGAGATGGTCCTTGTTTACGTATTTTTATTTATTTTTATATTTTTCTCTTTTCATGGTTATTATTTTCTTTGGTTATATTTGGTTTTGCTGTAGTCCAACCTGAGGCAGTAGATGTTTCTTTTTGAGGTGTAAAATAATGTTAAAATGCCTGTTTTGTCTGTATTTGCAATTTGTGAATAAAAAAAAAGTTTGAAAAACAAAAACCGTTTCAGCACACGTGATCAATGAGTGAAAGTGAAAGTAAGATACAAGCTAGAAGACAAGGATTTCTGAGACACAAGGTAAGGATTTTCTAACACAAACTTTTATTTGAAAGATACGTCTTACATTTAGGTGGCTTCGTATTCATAAAATGTATCGTTTTAATTATTAGAAGTTCATAATATCTGGCCAGGTCTACAGGAAACGCCCAAAACATTTAGTACCTCTGAGAATTTGCCTTGTTTACCATCATCGACTCAAATGTACGTTATTATCTTTTACGCATTGCCTTAAGTTACTCTCACTGTATTAGAAATACGATTACAGGTACGAAAGCAGTTATTTAAGTTGTTATTTTGCCATAACGATCTCTTTGTATAACGTCTTCATCTGAGCAGTACACCTTTCTTCGTCCAGCCGAATGAACAGCAGGTCTTGAGGCCTAATAATAATTCTCTCCGTCTCTCTTGTAAAGACGTAAAAAAAGAAACCTAAATATGAAATGCATTAATGGAAAACATACTTGCGTCATTTGCAGGAATAATTTGACTGCTATTAATTATTTCAACCAGCAAGTGCCATCTTAAAATTGTTATTAAACCTTTATTACAACAAGGAACACAGACTGAGACCAAGGTCTCTTTTACAGCTGGGCGCTGCATATATGTTTACATATACAGTTTAGTTTCAGTGATAACAGGGAAAAAAACACAGATAAATTACATAAAAGACAAAAGAATCACAGATAGCACAAAACGAGTAAAATATATAAAAAATACAACAACAGATTGTTACAATTTACACAGAGGTTATTCCCCTGATGACACAACTTGCATTACCCGAACCAGTTAACAGCAGCTCTAAAAGCACTCTCCAAGGGGACTCTAAGCGCGCTCCAGGGGGGACTCTAAGCACCCACCAGGGGGCTCCCCCACCCCTCCACCGCTAAAACATACTATTGCTACCTGATTTCCCAACTAATAGATAGACGGAGATAATATTTATATTTAATACTCCCCAAAAATAGGTTTCATTTATCATGATGAACAGACGCTTGTTATTAGGCCACAACAAAACGTTCCTGTAACAAAACTTTGCTGCTAGCTGCTGGACCTTCGCTTGAAGCTGCGATGCTGCTCCCGTCATTGTAACGTCAGATCTATCCATCATCTCATGCTTCTGCTGCTCAACACCTTTACTAAAGAACTCACTTAAGGGCGCATATTATATTACATTTTGAGAATGTATTGCTTTTCTTCTTAGTGGCAGACATCTAATTTCCATATTTGTGTTTTGTTGCGTAAGCTAGCTATCTTCCACAGTTCAAATCCTTAGCAAATGAGCCGAAAGGATCCGATGTTACACCCAGGGTTGCCATATTTCACTGACAATATACTGCCCAATCACTCCACATAAAAACAGCACAAATGCTATTTCTTCTATACAACCCTATTTGGAAACTACCACGTCTGGCAACATTGGTCACACCCCATGGTCACATATTGGTCATCATACAAATGCATTATGGAATAACAGAACAAATATAGATGTTTATCTCTACAATATCAACTAAATAGTATCTAGCTAAAATGTATTCTGCTTGCGATATTTTTTTCAACTGTAAGATGAACTTCTTTTGGGTCCCTCTGATTGGTTGCCATGGGTGCCGTGCACCCGTCGCACCCATTTAAGCTCCGCCTCTGCCTCAAGTGTAATCCAGTGTTGAGATGTGGTTTTCTGAGTTCTATTTCTAATCTTGATAAGGTTGTTTATTTAGAAGTGCTTTATAGACAAACAGGAGCATGTTGTTCTCATCTCAAGGACAGCGAAGTCCAGCCCAGACTTATATAAGTGTAACTTTGATATAAACTGTAGTGGTGAGTTCTGTAGCTAGCACCCGTAATAAACATGAGTGCACAATGATAAGTAGCGTCCAGTGGTTTGAGTGTGGATGCTGTAGCATGCATGTAGATAATATCCCCATAATCTATAACTGACATAAAAGGAGCTTGCACAATTTGTTTTCTGTTTGTGAAGGACAAACATGTTCTGTTTCTATAGAGGATGCCTAGCTTGACCTTTAGCCTTTTACACAGTTCGCCAACATTGTAGTATCTTAAAATCTATATAATGCCATTGAGGCAGTTGAGTGCATGACAGTGTTGTCAGCATATAGATGAATTTTACTCTGTCTTATCTTATCACCAGTATTGATTATGTAGAGAGTGAACAATAATGGACCAAGTATAGAACCTTATGGGACCCCTTTTTTCCCGACTGGATGCCATCTACTCTAACAGTTTGACATCTATCCTTAAGATAGTCACCAAACCAACGACAGGCATCTATTATTAGTCCATTTGACGACAGTTTACCCAAAAGTATTGCATGGTCTACAGTGTCCAAGGCTTCAGACAAATCTATAAACATGGCAGCACAGCACCTGCTGTTATCTAAGGCATTAGCAATGTATTTTACAACACATACTGTGGCCGTAGTGGTACTGTGTTTAGGTCTGAAACCAGATTGAATGCAGGAAAAAGTACTGTTAATCGTTAAAAATATTGCAGTTCCTTATTTACCAATGACTCTAGAATTTTTGCCAAACAGGCCAGCTTAGAGATGGGCCAATAATTGTCACTGCCATCACGTCCCTTGAGGATTGGTAAAACAAAGGCTGTTTTCCAAACTTTAGGAATCTTCCGCATTTGCTTCAGTGGGGTGTTGAGGAGTTACCATGTTGTAGTGAGTTAACGGTTTTCCAGAACTTAAAGGGATCACTGGCAGACTCCATCATAGCATTTAGAAATATCTAGATTTTGCCTTTTTTCTTCCTCAGGTCCATTTGTTCCTCAGGTGCCTAAAAAGCAGCCAATCAGCTCTTATCAGTTTTCCTCTCCAAGGCCCATGCTTGATTCTTTTGTAGGAACTCTTCAAATCAGAGGCGAACCAAGGATTAGTTTGATTTAAATAAAACATATTACCGTAAGTCTCTTTAGCAGGGTGTGTTTATCAGCTGAGGAGGTAAAAATTGAAGAAAAGAAGAAAACCAACACTGGGCAATCTGTGGATTAAAGCTCTGAGTGATAAAGGTCATGGATGAAGTCTTGCTCTGAGAAGTGTTTATAGTTTCATTTAAAATTATATGGGGGTCAGGTTTTTTTGCCTAGTGTCTCTGATACATGCAGTGGGGCAGTGATCACTGATGTCATTTGCAAATAACCCAATAGCTATATATTTGTTAGAATTAGGTCTGTTAATGTAGAATTTCCAGGTCTTTTGGATTAAGATGGGTATGTGTAGTTATTAGTTGAGTAAGCTTTAGGTCATTACAAATGTCTTCTAGTTAAAGCTATGCTGGCATCAGCCAGTCCAGATTGAGATCTCCGATAATCAATAATTCAGAGTTTGCATAGTTAGACTTTAATTCAAACAACTTGCCTCAAGCTGATGTTGGGTGATAAACTCCCACTAGCGTTTACCGAGGGCAGTTATGACCAAGGGCAATTTAGAACAAAGTATTAATATTGTTTCAGAAGAGAGGTTGAGATGGACTCAGTGACAACTAGGTTGTATTTAACATATATGGCAATTCCTTCACCTTGACCCACTCTGTCTGATCTGTAGATATTATAGACCTTCTAATACCTCCTCTACCCACTCTGTCTGATCTGTAGATATTATACCCTTCTAACACCTCCTCCTCTACCCACTCTGTCTGATCTGTAGATATTATACCCTTCTAATACCTCCTCCTCTACCCACTCTGTCTGATCTGTAGATATTATACCCTTCTAATACCTCCTCCTCCACCCACTCTGTCTGATCTGTAGATATTATACCCTTCTAATACCTCCTCCTCCACCCACTCTGTCTGATCTGTAGATATTATACCCTTCTAATACCTCCTCTACCCACTCTGTCTGATCTGTAGATATTAAACCCTTCCAATACCTCCTCCTCTACCCACTCTGTCTGATCTGAAGATATTATACCCTTCCAATACCTCCTCCTCTACCCACTCTGTCTGATCTGTAGATATTATACCCTTCTAATACCTCCTCCTCTACCCACTCTGTCTGATCTGTAGATATTATACCCTTCTAATACCTCCTCCTCTACCCACTCTGTCTGATCTGTAGATATTATACCCTTCTAACACCTCCTCTACCCACTCTGTCAGGATTCAGATATAATCAATATGTCAGCATGTTTGTGGGACCAGTATTTTAATAACACAATAACAACTTTTGGACAAGGCTTCTAGCATTCAAATGAATAATTCCAAGGCCACTGTTTGGAGAGCAGATATCAGATGGCGTATTCAAGGTGGTATTAGATGAGCAGCACTTCCTTGTGTAATTACTTGACAGCGGTCCATCAAAAAAATCCATATTAGCAGAGTCTGTTGAGATATTTATGACGGGGGGAGGAGCAAGGAGAACAGGCTGTTGATATTTATGACTGGGGGAGGAGCAAGGAGAACAGGCTGTTGATATTTATGACTGGGGGAGGAGCAAGGAGAACAGGCTGTTGATATTTATGACTGGGGGACGAGCAAGGAGAACAGGCCGATGGGGAAACAACCAATTCCAAGTATCAATAAGAGCATCTGCTAAATGACTAAACTGGTTACTGGGGTGAGAAAACGGTGTCTAGGGGGGTAGGGCAGAAGTGTCTAGGGGGGTAGGGCACAAGTGTCTAGGGGGGTTGGGCACACTTGTCTCCAAACCTTCCCCTGTAATTGATCCGCATGAATTGCAATGAAATTATGCTTTTTAAAAATGTAACGTTTTGGTTTATATCAGTGATTGTTTGTCTTAACATGATGGTCTGAAGGAGTTTATAGTTTACAAAGTTATTTTTTTTACATTACTGGTCGACATCCTCAGTAGCACGTTGTTACACGGTTGGAGATGGAATGGTATCAGGGCTAAAAAACACCTTTCCCATTAATGAAGGCATGTGTAGAAACTAAATGCTCTCTACTTAACGAAAGGGGAATTTAATTTATCCCTCTATCAACAAAGGTGTTACAAATATTTTTTCCTAGTCCCACTCATAGAAAAAAAACATCCTTTCTGAGCCCCTTCTATAACTTTGAATCTCTGGCATTACCTACCTAAAAAAATATTTTTTGTAATGTTAAAAAAGTATTTGAAATGCTTAACTGTGACTGTATTCTGTTCTTCCAGAGGTTCTTAAATGTTGGAACTTACCAGTGACGGTACTGAAATACAAGGTGGGACATGGCTTGTACCAGACAGACTGCTTCTGAGTACATCAAAAATGGAAGGAGACGCCTCCTTCAAAGGCTCCAGAATCTGCCTCTTATTGTGGAAAATCTCTTAAAGTGCAAGGTCCTTCAAGAAGAGGAAGTCAGTAAAATTCAGGCAGAGGTTGACCATTTTCATCAAACCAGAAAAATACTGGACTGTGTGATGGCCAAAGGAGAGGCTGCATGCTACGAGTTACTGATGATTCTGCACCACACCAGGAAGAGGACCTTAAATTACCCTAAACTAGAGTACTGGATCAGCTGCTTCCCCTTCAGGGAAGACCCAGAGATAACAGACAACGTTTTTGGCAAGTGATCATTTTTGGATAATTCTTCTATCATGTTTACAGTGAGGGAAAAAAGTATTTGATCCCCTGCTGATTTTGTACGTTTGCCCACTGACAAAGAAATGATAAGTCTATAATTTTAATTGTAGGTTTATTTGAACAATGAGAGACAGAATAACAACAAAAATTCCAGAAGAACGCATGTCAAAAATGTTATAAATTGATTTGCATTTTAATGAGTGAAACCCCTCTCAATCAGAAAGATTTCTGGCTCCCAGGTGTCTTTTATACAGGTAACAAGCTGAGATTAGGAGCACACTCTTAAAGGGAGTGCTCCTAATCTCAGCTTGTTACCTGTATAAAAGACACCTGTCCACAGAAGCAATCAATCAATCAGATTCCAAACTCTCCACCATGGCCAAGACCAAAGAGCTGTCCAAGGATGTCAGTGACAAGATTGTAGACCTACACAAGGCTGGAATGGGCTACAAGTCCATCGCCAAGCAGCTTGGTGAGAAGGTGACAACAGTTGGTGCGATTATTCGCAAATGGAAGAAACACAAAATAACTGTCAATCTCCCTCGGTCTGGGGCTCCATGCAAGATCTCACCTCGTGGAGTTGCAATGATCATGAGAACGGTGAGGAATCAGCCCAGAACTACACGGGTGAATCTTGTCAATGATCTCAAGGCAGCTGGGACCATAGTCACCAAGAAAACAATTGGTAACACACTACGCCGTGAAGGACTGAAATCCTGCAGCGCCCGCAAAGTCCCCCTGCTCAAGAAAGCACATGTACAGGCCCGTCTGAAGTTTGCCAATGAACATCTGAATGATTCAGAGGAGAACTGGGTGAACGTGTTGTGGTCAGATGAGACCAAAATCGAGCTCTTTGGCATCAACTCAACTTGCCGTGTTTGGAGGAGGAATGCTGCCTATGACCCCAAGAACACCATCCCCACCGTCAAACATGGAGGTGGAAACATTATGCTTTGGGGGTGTTTTTTGCTAAGGGGACTGGACAACTTCACCACATCAAAGGGACGATGGACGGGGCCATGTACCGTCAAATCTTGGGTGAGAACGTCCTTCCCTCAGCCAGGGCATTGAAAATGGGTTGTGGATGGGTATTCCAGCATGACAATGACCCAAAACACACGGCCAAGTCAACAAAGGATTGGCTCAAGAAGAAGCACATTAAGGTCCTGGAGTGGCCTAGCCAGTCTCCAGACCTTAATCCCATAGGAAATCTGTGGAGGGAGCTGAAGGTTCAAGTTGCCAAACGTCAGCCTCGAAACCTTAATGACTTGGAGAAGATCTGCAAAGAGGAAGCAGGACAAAATCCCTCCTGAGATGTGTGCAAACCTGGTGGCCAACTACAAGAAACGTCTGACCTCTGTGATTGCCAATTTTGCCACCAAGTACTAAGTCTTGTTTTGCAGATCGGTCAAATACGTATTTCCCTAATTAAAATGCAAATCAATTTATATCATTTTTGACATGCGTTTTCTGGATTTTTGCCGGACCCCGTAAGCGGAGCCGGCTAAGAGCAAATTCTCTTACTGAGTGATTGAGTGACTGACTGACTGAGTGACTGACTATTCCTTGTTAAATAGCGTAGTGGTTGGAGAAGCGGACTTGTTAACAATAGGTCCCGAGTTCGTATCTCCTCACAGGCGATGCGTAGGACGCATTATGAATTATTCCGTATAGACAAAAACTTCGCTGGCTAAAACTGTTAGTATCTACATTATGGTAAACCTGAAATAAAACTGTTTACGCTTATACTGCGACTGTTTCTGGTGGATTTTCGAAGTACGCATCCGTGCATTCATTTTGGGTCAGGATAGAGAAACACATTTGCTGGCTTAACAACGTAGTTACAATATCTTAAGCCTTAACTGAAACTGTATATGGTTATATTGCGACTGTTTCTGGCATGGAATAGTTCATCTTCAGTCTCGCTAGCAAATGCTCAATTCTTATGTTTATTCCTAGGAAGTTAGTAGATGCTAGTAAGCCTATTTAACACAATCCTCAATGGGGTCTAGCGATTGCTGAAACGTGTAATTACGTGGCGTAGTGGTTAACGACAATGTCTCTCATATGGAAAACCTACGTTCGAATCTGTTGAGAGCAACGAAATGTATTAATTATTTCTGGTAGATTCCACGATTCTCTCGTCTTTTCACTTGATGAAAAAGTTAATGTCGCCTTTATTGATAGTTATTGTATAAATATTATTTACGAATGAAAGAAAAAAATACGTTCTTATGCCATGAAATGAAATATCTTTGGCAGACTCGCTAGCAATTGCTCAATTCTTATGACTATTCCAGTAAGTTAGTAGATACTGGTAAAGCTTATTACTGGCTAACACGCTGTTAAAACGGCCAGTGGCAAACGTAATACATAGCCGCTATTTGTGGTAGAGGTAAACTTAGTGAGAAACGTTAGTCAGTTTAACTGTATCAATTTCATTCACGAATGGCCAATTAACTATTAAAACGACCAGTGGTAAAAGAGGATTTGTTCAGGATAGAGACAAGAAGCTATATTGGCACATGCAGTTCCGTGGTGTAGTGGTTACAGACAAAGTCTTTCACTTGGACCACCCGTGTTCGAATCTCGAGAAGGCAACACTTTCTATTGCGGGCCGGCTGAACTAGGCTTGCCTGTTTTCTTGTTTTGTTGTTATTCTGTCTCTCACTGTCCAAATAAACTTACCATTAAAATTATAGACTGATCACTTCTTTGTCAGTGCGCAAGCATACAAAATAAGCAGGAGATCAAATACTTTTGCCCCTCACTGTAATTACAGTACTGTTCATGTTTGGGGTCACTTAGAAATGTCCTTGTTTTCGAAAGCTTATGTGTTTCAAATTAAACAGAAATACAGTGTAGACATTGTTAATGCTCATTCTGTTTCTTCCATGGTCTGTACAATGTAGGATATTTACATCTCATAGGAGGACAGATTAACGACTTGTGGCCTTTCCTTGACTCTTCTAGGGGATCCACTGTGTCTCTAGTTTTTTCCTGAGCTCAGAAAACAAAGAAACATTCACTTCAGAGAATAGTTTGTGTAAGGATGGAACTCTATAAAGATAGAGACCTGAGATGGACAGTTGCTCCCCGGACTGACTTGGCTTGTTACTTTGTAGGAAAGTCTATTTTGAACTCATAAGCTCTGATGTCTGAGAGATATCTTTGAGAAAGATTTCCACCACAAACTCTGCCTAGAGGGCTAGCACCCCTGAGTCGCCTCTTCACTGTTGACATTGAGACTGGTGTTTTGTGGGTACTATTTAATGAAGCTGCTAGTTGAGGACCTGTGAGGTGTCTGTTTCTAAAACTAGACACTCTAATGTATTTGTCCTCTTGCTCAGTTGTGCACTGGGGCCTCCCAGTCCTCTTTCTATTCTGGCAAACTGTTAGAGACAGTTTGCCCTGTTCTGTGAAGGGAGTAGTACACAACGTTGTACGAGATCTTCAGTTTCTTGGCAATTTCTCGCATGGAATAGCCTTCATTTCTCAGAATAGACTGACAAGTTTCGGAAGAAAGTTCTTAGTTTCTGGCCATTTTGAGCCTGTAATAGAACCAACCAAAGTTGATGCTGAAGATTCTGAAAAAGGACAGTTTTATTGCTTCTTTAATCAGCACAACATTTTTATGCAGTGCTAACATGGTTACAAAAGGTTTTTCTAGTGATCATTTAGCCTTTTAAAATGATAAACTTGGATTAGCAAACACAATGTGCCATTGGAACACAGGAGTGATGGTTGCTGATAATGGGCCTCTGTACACCTATGTAGATATTCCATAAAAAATCAGATGTTTCCAGCTACAATAGTAATTTACAACATTAGTAATTTACAACATTGACAAAAAAATATATTTTCTTTTGAAAACAAGGACAATTCTAAGTTACCCCAATTTTTTGAATGGTAGTGTAGAATACAAAATATAGTACAATTACTACAGGTGCTGGTCATATAATTAGAATATCATCAAAAAGTTGATTTATTTCAGTAATTCCATTCAAAAAGTGAAACTTGTATAATGTATACATTCATTCCACACAGACTGATATATTTCAAGTGTTTATTCCTTTTGAATTTTAATGATTATAACTGACAACTAATGAAAACCCCAAATTCAGAATCTCAGAAAATTTGAATATTGTGAAAAGGTTCAATATTGAAGACACCTGGTGCCACACTCTAATCAGCTAATTAACTCAAAACACCTGCAAAGGCCTTTAAATGGTCTCTCAGTCTAGTTCTGTAGGCTACACAATCATGGGGAAGACTGCTGACTTGACAGCTGTCCAAAAGACGACCATTGACAC
>JACXGI010018684.1:0-12969 GCA_016801175.1 Esox masquinongy | reverse complement strand
TCCAGAATCATGCCCAATGTTGCTTTGATGATCTTTAAAACTTTTGGTGCAAGGTGTTTGTCCATTTTGTGATAACTCTTGTTAGCATTTGAAAGGTATGACAGATTAAGAGGACCTAGCTGATCACCAATCCGGTCAATCCAATGGTAGTTTCTTGTTGGGTATGCCGGTGGAATCGAGCTGTCGGGGTCAGGGGTTCTGTAGAAGGCCTCAGCGTTGTCATCCCAGGCGTCACACAGCCAGTCCTCAGCCTCGGGTTCTTCAATATCCGCTTGGTTGTAATCTTGAGACATGTTTCGTAAATTCTTCCAACTGCTTGATAGTCACAGGCGGTATGTCTGTTTTTATGCTGTGTTGAGGACGGTGTTAGCTTAAGGCAGGGCTTCAGGGTCTTACGTCAGTCGAACCGTCCGCAGTCGCAGTCACAATCTAACCCGCTGACATTTTCCGGAAATAGTTCCAATGTAACAGAGTCATACTGCTTCATTACCTCGACAACTTTAAACAGTACATCTACCGTATTATGGGTGCCCTGTTTTGGCCCTAAATAAATCACTTTTCAAAAGGTGTTCCATAAACTGGCATTAAAAACCACTTGATCAGTCACACCAGCCTTAAACTCTTGGCCTTCAGGTAATTCATAAAATGCAACCTCCGGTATATCTAGGTTGAAAATGTATCCACCGATCCGACCGTTGTCCAACTTCTAATCCCGTGCCAACATATAATGGTGCAGATGATGGATTCGTGTTAAACTCCGCATCGGTTTCTTCGGTGCTGCCATGTTGAATGCATCTCTGCTGTCCATTTGTAATTTCTTACCAAATCGCTGAGCTGCGTTTAAGTTGTTAGCTTTCAACGGTGTTTCACCCAAAACGCTGATCGCTGCACAATTTGCCATGTTTTGTATTGTGTAGGTAAGTGTACTCAGGCAAGACTGAATGACCATCACCGGTGTCTGCGTGGTTTAAATACACAGACCACGGCAATCATCTCATAAAGCTGTCATAAAACCTTCCATTGCCATCGTCTCTTATGTAAATAGCCAGCCAGTGCTCCCCGGGGTGATTGCTCAGGTGTGTATTAACAATCATCATTGATGCAATATCCCGGACTGGTCCACTAGGTAGTTGGTCGCATGCCAGCACACCATGGGGGGGGGGTTATAGAATATATGTTGCACCCTGGCACCCCTTTTGTTGAACACCAAACATCTTGCCACTGACACAACACTTATTTATTGCCTGGGAATTTAACATTCCGGAACCCTAAGACCTCCATTGTTAAACATCAAACGTATCGTACCTGTTATAACACTCGTCCGGGGTGCTTATCAGTCGTTGTAAAACGTCAAACATGGACACATCAATGCAATCATAAATCACAAAGTCACCGGACATGCATACGTCATTCTGGAAGTCCCGCCCTAACACACATCATACAGGAAGTCCATACGTCACATCGGAAGTCCCGCCCTGCAAACCGGATGTCCCGCCCACCTGTCCCATCAATCTGGAAGCCCCGCCCACTAGGGTCATAAATCACCAATCTGACACAAAATACCCTACATTTACTACTACTGTGTTCCATGGTATATCTAATGCTTTGGAAATTCTTTTGTACCCTTCTCCTGACTGATGTCTTTCAACAATGAGATCCCTCTGATGCTTTGGAAGCTCTCTGCGGACCATGGCTTTTGCTCTGAGATGCAACTAAGAAAATGTCAGGAAAATCCTACTAGAACAGCTAAACTTTATTTGTGATTAATCAGAGTCACTTTAAATGATAGCAGGTGTGTAGTGACTTCTATTTAACATGAGTTGAATGTGATAATTAATTCTGAACACAGCCACATCCTCAGTTATAAGAGGGTGTACACACTTATGCAACCAGGTTATTGTAAGGTTTTTATTTTTCATTTTTCCCTCTCGAAGATTTCAGTTTGTTTTTCAATTGAATTGTTCACATTATAGGTCACATTAAAAGTGGAAAAAGTTCTGACATGATTTATCTTTGTCTTATTCTTTTACATAAAAAAAACCTGGAATTTTAACAAGGGTGTGTAGACTTTTTATATCCACTGTATATTGTACGTATTTCAAGCAGCGCCAAATATTGTCATTCCCACCATCATCCTTGACTGTTGAGAAAGATTGTTTGGTGGTAGGCATGGTTTGGATTGTGACCAAAAAAGTCAATTTTGGACTTACCTGTCCAGAGAATTGACTTCTAGAAACCTTTTTTCAGGTGGTCTCTGGCAAAGTTAAGATGGGCTGTTTGGTTCTTTTTTTGAAAGCAGAGGCTTCTTCCTAGCAACTCTCCCATGAATGCCATTTCGATTCAGTGTTCTTCTTATTATTGAAACATGCACACTAACCTTACTGTAGATGCTGCAAGCGAGGGTGAATCTCCAGATGTTATGTTTGGGTTGGCATTTACCTAATTTATTATTTTTGTTGTGGCTCTTAGGGATATTTTGGAAGGGTGCCACTTCTGGGCTGAGTTGTGGTCATGGTAAATGCTCTCCATTTTTAAATGATTTGTTTCACATTGGACTGTTGAAGCTCAAATCATTTTGAGATGGTTATATAGCCTTCCCTAGATTCATGTCCTCTTAGATCTCCTGTCCTCTTGGCATGGTGTGTTTTGTGTTCAACTGTATGGCTAACACCAAACTGACCAAGTTTTCTCTATGTTCTTTTGATTGGTTCAATTTGTACCCAATTATTTTCCCACCTGATTTTACTTACCTACTTGATTTATCCAATGAAACTTGAAGTTTACTTTTTTAACCTGTACTAAATCTTCACTGTGTTTTTCTACTTCAATCATGATTCATTAATTGCCATGTAAGCCTACATTGCATAAAACCATATCATAAGGTAGGTGAGCAAATCCATGTTTAGTTTGCATTCAAATAAAGCTGCAAAACAGTAGGTCAACTAAAATCCTACATCCTGTGATGGTACGAGTGCCACGCGTGCGTAAAAATTAGGCAGTGGAAAGAAAAACAAGACTCAAGCGAAGATGGTTCTGTTCTTTATGATATCTTTGACTTAGGTCAAATACAGATTACGCACATCATGTTCAGTAAGACAGAAACAATAATCCGTGATGTGCAGTGGCAAACAAACAATGTAAACACAACTAATGAGTGAGGGAAAACAGGCGCTGCTACCATCACTCTCCAGCCAGTGGTTAGTACACTGGCGAAGTGGAATGCTGGATGGAAAATAGAGCTGCGGCGCCTCGCGGAGCAGACGTCACACATCCTAAGCTAGTATTTCTAATCATGACTATTTAGAAATGTTATGTGTTAGCACTAACATTATAGTCATTCCATCTATTCATGAGACAGTGGTTCTCCTTTCTTTGGCGTAGGTTCAGGCATCAGGCATCCCGTTGTGAGATGTTGTTATCAAGCTCCCCAAACTAGCTCTTTGGAGGTCTGAGGGATCGATGTTATTTTGACTTTAATGTATTGACCTACGGTTGTCTGGACTAAAGGAAGATAAACATATCTGATTAAATATTAATTGAATCAAATAAAAGTCAATACTCCAGTGAGTGAGCCCATTTGATGAGATGGTCTTCGGAATTCCATTCACAGTAATATAGCAATCCCCCAGACCAATCTCTACCGTTGCCTTTGCATACTAATTTCAAATTTCATTTATATACCAAATTCAAATATTTGTTTTTCTCTTCATTCTATGACACATTTTGCTGATAGATAATTGGGTAAGGTGGACTTACTACTACTGAGTAGTGTGATTGTCCCACCTAGCTATCTTGGAGATTAATGCACTAAATGTAGATAAATCTTGAAAAGAGCATCTTTTAAATAGCTCAAATGTATATGTAAATAGTAGTCGATAACTAAGGGAGATTGTTAGAACCCATGTCTACCATTGAACAAAAAACATATTTATTTTCCAGACATTTACCCAGGCAAGTTGATTCAGAACTAATTATTATTTACAGAAACAACCTAGGGGGAATGTTACGTGGGTAAGAGACAATTAAGGTTAACTGTCTTTCTCAGGGATGGAATGTTACCACTCAGATGCTCTAACCACTAGGCCTCCTTGCTACCATGCAGTCAAAATGGTTTAGATTACTAATGCAAATTTGTTTTTTGCATAGAGTAATTGCTCTTAGCATTTCCGTTACTCCTAAAGAGTAAACTCACCCGCTGCCCTCTGGCATGTACAACAAACTTGGCTTTGATCTTCCAAACAATGACCTAGTCAGGCTGTGTATATTAGTGGAGTGTATTTTTTAAAAATTTCAACTGATGATTTGCAGCAGCAATTTACATTGCCCTCCATAAGTATTGAGACAGTAAAATCAAAATTGCTATTTTTGCTGTACACTCAAGGCATATGAAAATATGATTAAAATATGAGTATGAGCCAAAATGCTGACTGTCACCTCTTATTTCTGTCTGTTTTACCAACTATGAATAACAGCACTTTCAGAGTTTCATCCCTCATTTCATGCATAAATATTGGGACAATTCAACTTATATAAGTAAGCAAATATAAGTAAGAAAACTAGTATTTATTTGCATATTGCTTGCACGCAATAACAGCAGTGAGTCTCTGACCCTTTGACATCAACTTTTGGTGTCATTCTTATGAGACGCTTTGCCGATCCTTTACTACAGTAATTTTGAGTTGTGACTTGTTTTGGGGAGTTTCTGACTTCAGCCTCCTCTTCAGCAGGTTAAATGCATGTTCAATCAAATTTATATCTGGAGACTGACTTAGTCAGTCAAAAATGTTCCACTTTTTTCCCCTGGTGAAAACCTTGGTTGCGTTGGCAGTGTGTTTTGAGTCATTGTCCTGTTGTTTTGTGAAGTGTCGCCCAATGAGTCTGGTGGCATATTCTTGTACATAGCCAAGATGCTTCTATTCACTTCTTCATTCATTCTGCTGCCATCATTCTTACATCACCAATAAAGATGGGTAAGCCTGCTCCAGAGACAGCGATTGACTTTAACTAATTCTATCCTGGCCTTTCTGCATTTCGTGCTGATTAGAGGTTTGCATCTTGCAGTGTTGCCTTTGTTAATCTCCTGCCGAAGTCTTCTTGCGAACAACTCTGGTCATTTTTTTGTGATGAACTGCTGTCATCAACAGTGGTTCTTTGTTTTCAGGACATTCCAAACTGTTGATTTGGTTATTCTCAACTGTGCATGGTTCCAACTGAGTTCCTCTTTTCTTTTAGCATCCAAATCACTTTCATTTTTGTCACTTTTAATTTCCTAACCCTAACTCCTTGTTGGATTATGCCTACTGACACCAAATGCAGACTCAAAAGGCAAAAGGAAAGGATCTGAGACTACACGTTAACACCTTTTGATTGTGAACAATCAATGCAACAGGAAACAGGAAACACTTGATCAGTTAGAAACACCTGTGAGCCAAATGCCCCAATTCTAATGCTCACATAAAATGGGGGGATGGAAATTTGATTGTTATTGAAGTGCTGACTGAAGTGCTGTTATTCTTATTTGGAAGTGTGAAACAGACAGACATAAAAGGTGACAGTCTGTACTTTTGCCTAATGTTAATCTTTTATACCTATTTTAATATGCCTTGAGTGGATAGCAAAAATATTATTCCAATAATAATGGAGGGCACTGTAGACAATGTATAATCGCTAGACAGAGGTCCTGTCTTTACTGAAATGGTGTGCTCACATAATTCATTAGGTAGGTGATTTTAGCATGCTTGATGGTAACATATACAGCTGGTTGTTGTAAGTGTAACCCCGGCAAGTGGATTTATCAACAAAATGTTTTGACTGGAAGTTTCCTCAGGTGGGCACGTTTAACTGTTCAGAATCGATAGCTAAAACTGTTTGTTTTCACTTAAACCTTAATCTTAGCATTAACCCCTTTCTCTATTGAGGAGTTTGCCTGGCAGTGATTAATTATTTAAACAGTGATTTCAATGTACTATTATATAGATTTACAGTGCTATTTAAGTGACTTTTTAGAATTTCTGTTGAATTTTGGAATTTCATCCAGTAAGAGCAACATGTTCCAATCAGCCAGGTGTATTCTTGCAAGTGCCATCTCCATGGCAACAGGGGCAACAGAATATTTGCCAGACAAATTAGAAAGGCATCTTCTTCAGGCCATAGGGGCTCATCTTGATGAATATAGTTATGAGTGTATATCATGATTTGAGATTCACCCAACAACCCCAAGCCAAGATCTTCATTACTTGTCAAGTGCACACTCCTCCACTCTGTTGGAGAGACACACACTAAGCACTTAGAATACAGTACCAGTCAACAGTATGGAGACACCTACTCATTCAAGGGAATTTCTTGACTTTTACTATTTTCCATACTGTAGAACAGGGGTATTCAAATCTGGCCCTTGAAGCCAGTTCCACTCCATATTTTCATTGCAACCCTCTAGTCAGGGACATATTCAGACTTAAGACACCAGGTGGGTCCAATTAATGATGAGGTAGATCAGAAAACCAGCAGGCTCCGGCCCTCGTAGGGTAAGATTTGAAAACCCCTGCTGTAGAATAATAGTGAAGACATCAAAACTATGTAATAACACACACAGAATCATGTAGCAACCAAAAAACAAATGTTAACCAAATCAAAATACATACTTAAAACATTTTTAGATTCTTCAAATTAGCCAACCTTTGCCTTAATGTACACACTTTGACTTCTCTCAACCAGCTTCATGGGGTCATTATCTGAAATGCATTTTAAATTGCAGACGTGCCTTTTTAAAAGTTAATTTGTATAATTTATTTTCTTAATGCGTTGGGGGGAACATAGAGGGTGATACAGAAGACCATCATTATGTCTGTAATGCAGTAGTCCATATTATGGCAAGAACAGCTCAAATGAGCAAAGAAAAAAGACAGTCCATGATTACTTTCAGTAAAGGTCAGTCAATTTGAAAAATTTCAAGAAGTTTGAAAGTTTCTTCAAGTTGGACACCAACAAGCAGAAACTTTCTTGAGCAAAGAAACACGAGAAAAAGACATTAGACTGGTAGAATTCTGTTTTTTGGTCAGATGAGTCTAAATTTGAGATTTTTGGTTCCAACTGCTGTGTCTTAGTGAGAAGCAGAGTGGGTGAACGGAAGATCTCCACATGTGTGGTTCCCACTATGAAGCATGGAGGAGGAGTTGTGATGGTGGTGCTTTACTGGTAACACTGTGATTTATTCAGAATTCAAGGCACACTTAACCACCATGACTATCAAAGCATGGTTAGCGCTTAGGGGGACTATAAGTTGTTTTTCAGCAGGATAATGACCCAAACCACACCTCCAGACTGTGTAAGGGCTATTTGACCAAGAAGTACATTGAGGGTGCTGCATCAGATGACCTGGCCTCCACAATCACTCTGCCTTAACCGAATTAGGAGGGCTTGGGATGTGTTGGACCGCAGAGGGAAGGAAACACAGCCAAAAAATGCTCAGCATATGTGGGAACTCCTTCAAGACTGTTGGAAATGCATCCCTGGTGACTGCCTTATGAAGTTGGTTGAGAGAATGCCAATAGTGTGCAAAGCATTAGGGCAAGGGGTGGCTACTTTGAAAAATCTAAAAAAAATATATATAACATTTATTTGATCTTTTAACATTTCTTTAACATTTCTACATTATACCTCATGTGCTATTTCATTGTTCTAATAATGTCACTTTTATGCAACGATGTGGAAAATAGCAAAAATAAAGAAATAGACTTGAGTAAGTGTATCCAAACTTTTGACTGGTACTATACATTTTCTTACCCCAAATTTCTTTAAGCAGAAGCCCCTCAATGAACTCATCAGCCGGTTGCCCTCCACCCACAATACTACATCTAATGAGTAATATATGCAAAGAAAAAGCAGTCTGAATGTGCATAGAAGGAATGCAAATGAGGTCCCAACTCATACATTAAACGCCTCAGCTACTGAAACAGGTTTGATCCTACTTTTTCTCTCTTAATGTTCCAAGAGCCGCAGTCTGATGCTACTTTAGATAAAAGCCCAGAGTGTATTTGAAGGTGTGTCTGCCACTCAATGAAAACAGTAAAAATAGCGCATAGACACCAATTGTCATTCACTGATGGTGTTTAATTTTGCTGGTGTTCATTCCAGGACCAAACCAGGTGTTTGTTTTCATATTTTTTCTTACCATCATACAATACGTGACCCACACAAAACAATTAGCTGTTTTTTTAATGTCAAATGCCTTTATTGTTGTTACAAAATTAACCATGCAATTAGCATACTACAGATTTTTCTGATTGCTGTATGTTACCCCTCTATATATGTGTTTTTCATGTTTATCTTTAAATTACCTTTCAATTTATTCTTTACTTAATCAGAGAGATCACTGTGATTCATCTTTTTTTAAATGTGAGCCCCTGCTAAGATATCAGCATGCATAATTAACACAACATACAGCACAAACCACAAATTAATACACCTTATCGCGTCGAATAATTCAAACGATCTGGTTGAAAAACATGTAATTTGAGTGTAGCAATCCCTCAACATGTAACGTGATTTAAAATCAGTTCTTGTTTTGGGGACATTATATAAAATACAGCTTTGAGATCTTAGATGGCAATGCCCATGACTCTATACTGTGAACTAAACGCTTAAATATATTGGCTGGTGCTCTATCATGGCCTTACACACTGAAAAAGGTATTACCAACTGTTATTCATCTAATTCATTTTCTTTTATTCCATTCAATTTAAAACAAGAAACTAGGCAAGCCTAGTTCAGTCAGCCCACAATAGAAAGCGTTGCCATCTCAAGATTCAAACCCAGGTCGCCCACGTGAAAGGCCGTGTCATTAACCACTACACCACAGAGCTGTACATTTGCTGGGTGTCAGAATAGCCCCTTTTCTCTATACTGAACAAATCCTCTTTTGCCAGTGGCCGTTTTAATAGTTAATTGGCCATTCGTGAATGACACTGATACAGTTAAATCGACCAACGTTTCTTAAAAAGTTTACCTCCACCACAAATAGCATCTATGTATGGCGTTTGCCACTGGCCGTTTTAACAGCGTATTAGCCAGTAATAAACTTTACCGGTATCTACTAACTTACTGGAATAGTCATAAGAACTGAGCAATTGCTAGCGAGACTGCCAAAGCAATTTCATTTCATGGCATAAGAACATATTTTTTCTTTCATGGCAAAACAACATACTTTTTTCTTTCATTCGTGAATGACATTTATACAATAATAGGTTTTCCACATGAGAGGCACTGTCTTTAACCACTATGCCACGGCATTACACGTTTCAGCAGTCGCTAGACTCCATTGAGGATTGTGTTAAACTGACTAACGTTTCTTATTAAGTTTACCTCCACCATAGCGTCTATGAACTGTATTGCTTTTGCCACTGGCCGTTTTAACAGCTTATTAGCTAGTAATAGGCTTACTAGTATCTACTAACTTCCTAGGAATAATCATAAGAATTGAGCAATTGCTAGCGAGACTGAAGATGAACTTTTCCTTGCCAGAAACAGTTGCAATATAACCGTATACAGTTTCAGTAAAGGCTTACTATAATGTAACTACTGTATGTTAAGCCAGCAAATGTGTTTGTCTATCCTGACCCAAAACGCAAGCATGCATGCGTACTTCGAAAATCCACCAGAAACAGTTGCAGATACTAACTGGTTTTAGCCAACAAAGTTTTCGTCTATACGGAACAATTCATAATGTGTACTTAGCCTCGCTTGCGAAGAGATACGAACTTGGGACCAATAGTTTGCAAGTCTGCTTCTCTAACCACTACGCTATTTAACAAGGGGTACTCAGTCAGCCAGCCAGCCAGCTAGCTTACGCGGTCCGGCAATTATTTGTTTAGTTGAAGAACCAGATATTTGTTTAGTTGAAGAACCAGATATGAGTTGCCTGCAGAGTGTAAAGCCTAAATATTTCTGTTTCATTTAATGGATGTTTTTTAGGTTGACCCAAAAGGGATTTGGTAACACCAGCAACATTTCCCAGAAAGCTTTGCTGCAAGAAGTTGGTTTTAATATCTTCTGTTCTCTGTGCACACATATTTCTTTTTTATTATAAAAAGTCCTAAATATTCTTTATTCTCCTAACCTAATCCAAACTTTAAGCAGTGGATTTATTGCACCCACTACAGAGATGCTTGTTTTAGTTGATGTAGTTTACCTGGTTTTGGCACACAAGCAATTCACTGCTCATTCAGTCATTTTGAGTGTGTTGTGGGTGACAACATGTTATATTAGTTGGTTACTGTCTCAGCTGGAGTCCAAATGGTAATATTTAGAACCCCGTTGCTAGCTCTAGCATTTTGGGCCCCCTCTCCCCTATTGGTTGGGGGTTTCTTAAGTGGTCGGCCACTTATGCCTGGAACCGCTTCTGTTAAAGCCCAAGAGGCATGCTTGCTGTGAGTCCCATGCACTTACATCATGTTAAGAGTAAAAATTAATTTAGCCCAAGCTGGGTGGAAGCTTTAGGGTTGTGAGTTGGTGAGTGCAACAATCATATCTCTGTCAATAACAAACACACTCATGGGGGGTATCAGTCACATATGTATAAAGTTGGGGTAAAACAGTTCACCAAACTCACGGTTTGGTACGATACGGTATAGTGGTGTCATGGTTTGGTACGGTTTCGATACATCTACAAAATGAATGCCTGAGAAATACAGTTGTGCTCATAAGTTTGCATACCCTGGCAGAAATTGTGAAATTTTGGCACTGATTTTGAAAATATGACTGATCATGTATGTCTTTTATTTAAGTATAGTGATCATATGACACCATTTATTATCACACAGTTGTTATAACTCGATTTTTAAATCATAATGATAACAGAAATCACCCAAATGGCCCTGCTCATTACATACCCTTGAATGTTTGGCCTTGTTACAAACACAATTTGACACACACAGGTGAAAATGGCAATTAAAGGTGAAATTGGCAATTTCCCACACCTGTTGGTTTTTAAATTGCAATTAGTGTCTGTGTATAAATAGTTAATGAGATTGTTAGCTCTTTTGTGGATGCACTGAGCAGGCTATATACTGAGATATGGGGAGCAGAAAATAACTGTCAAAAGTCCTGCGTAACTAGGTAATGGAATTTCATAAAGATAAAAAAGGATATAAAAAGATATCCAAAGCCTTGCAAATGCCAGTCAGTACTGTTGAATCACTTATTAAGAGGTGGAAAATTCTGGAATCTCTTGATACCAAGTCAAGGTCAGGTAGACCAAGAAAGATTTCAGTCAAAACTGCCAGAAGAATTGTTCAGGATACAAAGAAAACCCACAGGTAACCTCAGGAGAAATACCGGCTGCTCTGGAAAAAGACGGTGTGGTTGTTTCAAGGAGCACAATACGACAATACTTGAACAAAAATGAACTGCATGGTCGAGTTTTCAGAACGAAGCCTTTACTGCGCCAATGCCACCAAAAAGCCCGGTTACAATATGCCCGACAACACCTTTAGACGCCTCACAGCTTCTGGCACACAGTAATTTGGAGTGACAAGACCAAAATAGAGCTTTATGGTCACAACTATAAGTGCTATGTTTGGAGAGGGGTCAACAAGGCCTATAGTGAACAGAATACCATCCCTACTGTGAAGCATGGTGGTGGCTCAATAATGTTTTGGGGGGTGTGAGCTCTAAAGGTGTTACGGGGGGAGCCGCGAGTGGGCCCAAGCGCACGACACCAGACACAATCAGGGAAACGAAAAGGGTATTGTAACGGTGGTTGGAATGGAAGGACTGAGGCCAGGCCGGAGGGGTGGGGGCTGGGCAGGTAGGTAGGGCGAGGTAGACAGGACAGTGGGTAGGTAGAGCAGGTGGCTGGCAAAGCGGGCAGGGCAGGCGGGCAGGTGGAGGTGTTTGGAGGCTGGGTAAGGTGGAATCTAGGGAACGAAGATAGACAGGGTAGGCAGGAAGGAACAACTACAATGAATACTCAAACTGTGGTTTGGAGTGGCCGTGGACGTTACTACGTAGTTGAGAATAACAACGATCTAGCACCGGACGGACGGAAACCAGGGTATACAGGTGCTGGTCATACAATTAGAATATCATCAAAAAGTTGATTTATTTCAGTAATTCTATTCAAAATGTAAAATTTGGATATTATATTCATTCATTACACACAGACTGATATATTTCATATGTTTATTTCATTTAATTGTGATGATTAAAACTGACAACTAATGAAAATCCCAAATTCAATATCTCCGAAAATTAGAATATTACTTAAGACCAATACAAAAAAAGGATTTTTAGAAATGTTGGCCAACTGAAAAGTATGAACATGAAAAGTATGAGCATGTACAGCACTCAATACTTAGTTGGGGCTCCTTTTGTCTGAATTACTGCAGCAATGCAGCGTGGCATGGAGTCGATCAATCTGTGGCACTGCTCAGATGTTATGAGAGCCCAGGTTGCTCTGATAGTGGCCTTCAGCTCTTCTGCATTGTTGGGTCTGGCGTATCGCATCTTCCTTCTTCACAATGCCCCATAGATTTTCTATAGGGTTAAGGTCAGGCGAGTTTGCTGGCCAATTAAGAACAGGGATACCATGGTCCTTAAACCAGGTACTGGTAGCTTTGGCACTGTGTGCCGGTGCCAAGTCCTGTTGGAAAATTGGAAAGTTGGAAATCTGCATCTCCATAAAGTTGGTCAGCAGCAGGAAGCATGAAGTGCTCTAAAACTTCCTGGTAGACGGCTGCGTTGACCTTGGACCTCAGAAAATACAGTAGACCTAACAGCAGATGACATGGCACCCCAAACCATCACTGACTGTGGAAACTTTACACTGGACTTCAAGCAACGTGGATTCTGTGCCTCTCCTCTCTTCCTCCAGACTCTGGGACCTTGATTTCCAAAGGAAATGCAAAATTTACTTTCATCAGAGAACATAACTTTGGAGCACTCAGCAGCAGTCCAGTCCTTTTTGTCTTTAGC
>JACXGI010018683.1:0-12963 GCA_016801175.1 Esox masquinongy | reverse complement strand
AGTGTTCTTCTAATATTATCCGCCAAAACCCTTCCTGGAATGAAACCGCATTGATCAGGAGTGATTATATCTATCATTACATCTTTTAACCTATTAGCTAGTATTGCTGAAATTATTTTATGATCTGTATTAAGTAATGATATAGGTCTATATGATGCACATTTCGTGGCATCTTTCCCTTCTTTATGTATAAGTATTACTATAGATGATGCCCATGTTTGCGCCCATTTTCTTGTATCCAATGCGTACCTATATGCTCTAACCAGTAAAGGACTTACTTGATCTTTAAAAACTTTATAGAATTCATTTGTAAAACCATCATCAACTGGAGATTTTCCATTTTTCAATCCCTGTATTTGCTTGTATACCTCTTGTATTGTTATTGGTTTTGTTAGCATTGCATTATTTACTTGTGTTACTTTTGGTAGCTCAAGGTTTCTCAGATAGGCCTGAATATGTTCTCTATCTATGCTTACCTCTGTCCTGTACAATTTTTCATAATAACTAGCAAATTCATCCGCAATCTGATCCTTATCAGTTATTACTTCAGCTTGTTCCGTCTTTAATTTTGTAATATGCACTTTCTTCATTTGATTCTTGAGTTTGTAAGCCAGTATTTTTAAGGACTTTGGCCCGCCATCATAACTTTCTTGCTGTGTGAACTTCATTAACATTTCAATCTCAAATATATGTCTTTTTTCTAAGTTTATTCATTTTTCCTTTAGCTCCAACTTGTCTTTGTTACTGTTTGTCTTGCTATGTCTATTCTCTATTGCTTTTATGTCCTCCATTAACTGTTTCTGTTGTGCTCGTCTTGCCTTTATCCTGGCTGAAGAATATGAAATTATATGTCCTCTCATTACAGCTTTGGCTCCTTCCCATAATGTAATTGGGTCTATTTCTTCTGTATCATTTATTTCCAAATAATCTTTTAGTTCTTTTTTAATTTTTTCTATAAACTCTGTTTCTAGCAAAAGTGAATTATTTAATCTCCACAGGGACTTGCCCTTACTGGACTGTAATGTTATTGTCAGGGAGATCGCTGCATGATCTGACATGTTTATTAAGCTAATCTTACATGTTTTAACTAACGTTACATTATTTTTATACATAAAAAACTAATCCAGCCTATTATAAATTGAATGTCTCCCAGAGTAGCAGGTATATTCTTTTTTATCTGGATGTAACTCACTCCATATATCTATGAGCCCCATTTCTAAACATGCTTTCCTCAATACACTGGCATTTTTCTCTGCTCTATGTAGCTTAATGCTTGATGAATCTACTTTTGAATTCATCACCAAGTTTAAATCCCCTGCCAATATCACAACTCCCTTTGTCTTTGTAACTAATAAATCTATCAATTGTACCATAAGTTCAGGACCAATATCAGGTGGATAATAAATATTCAGAAGAGAAAATTCCATTCCTTCTATTTTACCAACCACTAAAACATATCTCCCTTCTTTATCTGTAAAACAGCCTTCTATCTCAAAGCCTACATGAGATTTAATTATTATGGCTACTCCTCTTTGCTTTGAGTTATATGAGCTATAATAAACCTGGCTTTTTGTTATTTTCTTTAATTTCTCATGTTCCTGTTTTTCCAGGTGAGTTTCTTGCAAATAAATTATGTCCGCTTTATCTTTCTCCATCTCTAACATAATCTTTTTCCTTTTTATGACATTATTTATCCCATTAACATTCAAAGATATTATCTTTAAAGCCCACATGAAACAACTGATAGGTCTATGGGCTGACTACCAAGGATTTTCTCTGTTGCATTATGTTTACTGCAAATCATTAAAATAAACATTTGATAAATCTTGAAAAAAGTTATTCCTTGTAATAATATAAAAATATCAAACTGGTTTACTTCTACATCATAGTATAGGCAGATATAGGGGTGTGTAAATGTATGTGTGTGTATATACGTGCCTACATGTACGCACCTATATGTATTTTGATGTATGAACACGTGTGTGTGTTTGTGTGATGACCATGAAACCGTTGTTAAAATTAAACAAGAAAAAGAAAAAAAGAAAAAAAAGACAAAAGGAAAGAAAAAACACCTACACACAAAAGTTAGGTTCCATCTGTACCACCCCACAACAAGGTGATATCTCAAGGTGACTGTTGTTATGAACATCTTTAAGATCAGGGTGTCAGCCAACAATGTGAGCGTGTACATACCCTATTTTATCAGCTTGTAATAAGTAGCCCCCCCTTCATTTCTAAATTTATACCTACTTAGTCCATATTTCCCACAAAATGATTATATTTAAGGCTCAATATGACTTTTGTCTTTTTCATTACTCATAATTCTCTCTGATTTTACCATATTTTAACTGCTTGTTTCTACCCCCTTATCCCTCACCCCCCTTCCCTTCCTCTCAAATAAAATAAACTGCAATCAATAATCAAATATCATTATAATTTAGAACAACTAACTTAATTACTCCCCCCCCCTTCCCTCCCCTTCCTGCAACTCCCTGCTCACCTAAAAGCAATATCAAATATTTTAAATTAAACAGTTATAGAGAAAAAATAAGATCATATCATAGCCAAAACTTAATAATCTTCAATCATAATTCCACATGATTCACATTAATACCTTCATATCTCAAATTTACACCTCATACCTTTTTCTCTCTGTGGTCTGTGCAGTGAAGTTTAGGGCCATTAACCATTTATGTTCCAGTTGTCCCAACAAATGTTCATCTTTGCTGTTGTCCATTAGGTTAGACTACCTCTTAATGGGCTTTTTCAAAGTCTCATTATTTAGTTACAGAAAGAAAAGAAAGAAGGGGGAGAGAAAAAAAAGGGAGAGATAAAGAGAAGAAAGAGCAAAGAAAGGAAAGCCGTCTCCAGTTCATTAATCCACAGGATTCAGCATCTTCCTCCGCCTGCTTTGTATAAGCCTTTCTCCTCCAATTTCTTCATTGCAGTTATAGGGTTTGGAAACATTGTAGAAGAAGATTAACGTTTTGGAATGGCCCAGTCAGAACCCAGACCTGAATCCATTTGAACATCTGTGGGGTGATCTGAAGAGGGCTGTGCACAGGAAATGTCCTCGCAATCTGACAGATTTGGAGCGCTTTTGCAAAGAAGAGTGGGCAAATATTGCCACGTCAAGATGTGCCATGCTAATAGACTCCTACCTAAAAAGTCTGAGTGCTGTAATAAAATCAAAAGGTGCTTCAACAAAGTATTTGTTTAAGGGTGTGCACATTTATGCAACCAGGTTATTGTGAGTTTTTTATTTTTTATTTTTCCCCCTCAAAGATTTCAGTTTGTTTTTCAATTGAATTGTTCACGTTATAGGTCACATTAAAGGTAGAAAAAGTTCTGACATGATTTATCTTTGTCTCATTCTTTTACATCACAAGAACCTGGCATTTTAACAGGGGTGGGTAGACTTTTTATATCCACTGTACATATACTTGTACATTTTCTGCCCTCTTCTATTTGCACTACTGGTTAGATGCTAACTGCATTTCGTTGTACTGTACTTGTTCAATGATAATAAAGTTGAATCTAATCTAACATGCAAATTAGCTCTAAACACTTGTCTTTTGTTCTGATTCTGATGTCAACAGTTACACTCAGCAGACAACTAAAAGTAAAAAAGCAGTATACATAAAGTGTTTTATTTTGGAACCACATTTGTTGTTCTTTAAAACACTAAATAGTATTGAAATAGTTCAGTGAGTTAAAATGAACCCACTTATTTAAATGTATTGTGCACTTATGTATGTATATAATCCTGTACTAAAATCCTATTTCCAATCATGTATTATAAGTATGCTTGATTATGAAATAAGTGGTTCCACTTCAACACACTGAAATATATTTAGTAAACTACGGTTTTGTAAAATAGTATTTAAAATACAACAAATGTGGTTCCAAAAAAGTACACTTTAAGTATACTACTTTGTTTACTTGAGCAAAGAGCAATTTTATAGGCTTATTAGGGTTTCAGCAGTTCACTGGTGAAACCCTATTGTTTTTGTTAGCATTATTAGAGTTTCAGCAGTTCACTGAAAACTTATTGTGTTTGTTCCGGTTCATTTGTGTTTCAGCAATGGGTCGTTGCAATGGGTCCAAAATTTACATGGTAGTACAAGCCCAAAGGCCACAACTTCTGATGCAATGCCTTGCAAATTGGGTCATGGTGGCACTGAGACATGCCTCCAAAGTTGCCAACTTTGGAAGCTCATCACACCCACCCCATGTAACCTGACTCATAAAATCCGCAATATTGGATTTTCCGCCATTTTGGATGTTGTGAAAATCACTTAAAATGCTACTCCTATCGTACCAAATGACCAATCTACACGTAGTTTAATATTTGGCATCTATGGACCAAGCTCTCTCAACGCAAGTCAAGCCAGACAATTTAGTTGAGAAACATGGCCACCATTGACCTATAAACATTAGCATGGGCATGGCCTGGTACATAAATGCATATGAATAAGACACAGATATTCATATCGCAAAATATGCATTGGTACACATGTTCAAAACAATCTCAAAAATCAATATATGCAGGCACTTTCAGCTCGACCATACGGGGGCGCTATAAAACACAAATGGTTATAATGGTTGATATCTCTTGATCCGTTTGACTCAGAGTGAACATGCTGAGGGACCTGAATCCAGCTAAGCAGTAAAGTATGATTCAGTTTGGCCTAATGGTAGCACTGATGGACTGGAAAAAACGTTCAAGGAAGCTTTATGTCTGATAGCAGCCATAATGTTTGAGATAGAATCCTGTGAAGACTTGTGTTTAAAAACATGGGTACGTAGAGGATATATACTGAAAGCTGGTTCCATTTAGGCTAGTGGTTCTAGAGAAGTAGACATTTGAAGTAGTTAACATCAGCCAGATATATTCCAAATTATGGAATCATTTATTTCAGTGAGATGTAATGGAAAGCAAACGTTTGTTATTAAGTTGAATGTATACTGATATTTAGACACGTATGCTTCATTTAAGTTTAATTACATTAAAACGTTCGATTTTGGCACATACCATCTGGTGCATTACTTTTCTCCAACATTTTTTCATTTCTCACCAGAGAGAAGGGAAATGTAGTTTCTTAATATGGAGATTCGCCCTATTCAAACCAGTGTGGTGAGTAAAACTACAATGACGACAATACTTTGCACAAGCTGTTCCTTTTGAAGTGTGGGAGACCAGTGTCAACAGAAGAAGGAGGTAGCTAGCTACATTCTGTGCCAAACCAAACTGCTCATATGGATCTGGTTTAACATCTCTGTTCAAATGGACACATTCTACTAAGATAAGGAACCTATTTGCATATTGTACAATTGGGCAGTATTTCCTACCCATTCATTTTCATTGCAAATGGCACAAGTCTGGTAAGGTGACTCATGTACATTAGTAATGTATATGAATGTGTAGAAAATACAGCCCAATTCTACAAAAGAAGTAGACATCTGAGAGACATGGGAGTTCAATATTTCATGCATACAACAAGAGGCCCCTTCAATAGTCCTTAAGATTAAGCATTTTAAGACTTCTTTACCTTGAAGAATTGGGCAGGAATTCCTACCCATTGGTATACATTGCAATTGGATGGTGTACAGCTGAAGTATTTAAGATTGCCACTGACAGTGTAATACACTTACGGTGTATTACTCCTACAGTGTATTACTCCGTCCCCGGCAATGTATTATATTGGACCTGGACAGTAAAAGTGCCGTGTAATACACAGTGCAATGTAATACATTGGATCTTGGATCTGGATGTAGACTAGGCCCGAAACACATCCTGTGTAGTAGTGATTTGTGTGTTTTTGACATATTGCGGCCCGTAGGTCGCTCATCGACACACTGTTTTCGACGTGCTCCGTTGGGGGAATGGGGAGATGAATCATCCACACAGTTATGCTAACTCTGTGCAGTTTTTCATTCAGCAATTGTACACTTTGTATTCAGCAACTGAACACTTTGTTTTCTCCCATAGACAGTACATTGCCTTCACCTCAAATTTTAATGGGTTTCCGAATGTCGTAAAGAGCTGTACTTCGAATATGTTCATCGGGGGTGGGCCTTGTCTACCTGATACGATCCGTAGCCTCCTGCGCCCACAGGAAGTCACTTGTGACCCCCGAAATGTGTTACAAAGTCATCCCATAGACTAATACATTGCCTACTCCTCAAATTTCAACTGAGCCTTTAAAGGGTTTCTGAGAATCGTAAAGAACTGTGCTTTGGATATGTTCATCACAGGGTGGCCTTTTTAGCATCCTGCATCCACAGGAAGTCATGTGTGACCCCCCAAAGCTGTTTCTCCCAATGGAATACATTGGGTGACCTGTTGTGACCTATGTCACTCAGAGACAAGCCGTTTTCATTGTGGTGCATCAGGGGAGCTCTAACTTTGCTCTTCATCTACTCTACCTCTTGTCTACACCCACTCTACACCTCCTCTATTGCTGCTCTACATCCTTTCTACCATTACTTCATATTTCTTTCACCGCTGCTCTTCATCTCTAATGCTGCTCTACATCGCTCCTGCTGCTCTATATTTCCCGCGCCTCCTGTGTTAATCTCTGTGCTTCCTTTCCTCCTTTACCTCCCTGCGCCTCCATCACTCCTCGCCTCCGCGCCTCCTCCATCACTCCATTTGTCCTCCATCATTCTGCGACTCCTCTTTGACTCCGCACCTCCTACATCACTACACACATCCTCCTGATCTCCATGCCTCCTCCATCATACCGCACCTCCTCTATGACCCTGCGCCTCCTATATCACTTTGCACCTCCTCCTGATCTCCACACCTCCTCCATCATTCCACGCCTCCTCTATGACACTGCGCCTCCTATATCACTCTGCACCTCCTCCATCATTCTGCGCCTCCTCTAGGACCGTGCGCCTCCTCCATCATTCTGCATCTCCTCTACGACCGTGTGCCTCCAATATCACTCCGCACCTCCTCTATCTCGCCACACCTCCTCCATCATTCCGCACCTCCTATATCACTCCATGCCTCCTCTACCACTCTGCACCTCCTCTCTCTCTCTCCCCGCCTCCATCATTCTGCAGCTCCTTGATGACCGTGCGCCTCCTCTTTCTCTCCACGCCTCCTCTATCTCTTCATGCCATTGGGGGGCCATTCACATTGCATCTGGTTTGGACCAAAGTGTATGGGTAATCCCATTGGGCGTACAATTGGGAAGTATAACATGTACAGTTGCCCAGTAAACGTTCACTGCGGGGAGTTTGGACCTGAGGTGTATGGCTGATCTCATTGGGCATATAATGTGTTACATTGCCACCGGGTCTGGACGGTTGACATGCAGTGTAATACACTGCCGGTGGCAATGTAATACACTGGATATGGACAGTAGTCTTGCAGTATAATATGAATTAACCGGATATTTAATTCACTGTATCTGGATATAGTCCAGGCCCGATAAACATTGTGTGTAAACAGTGTGTGTCAAAATTTGGAGTTTGGACCGAAGTGTATGGGTAATCACATTGGGTGTACAATTCGGCAGGAAAAAACGTACATTTGCCCAGGAAATATCAAAATTTGGACTGGGGGGAGTATGGAGCAAAGTGTATTATGGGTAATACCATTGAGGTACAATTAGGAAGTATAACACGTACATTTTCCAGTAAACTTTAAAATTTGGACTGGGGGGAGTATGGACTGAAGTGTATTAAGGGGAATAACATTGGGGGTACAATTGGGAAGTATAACATATGTTTGCCCAGTAAACATCAAAATTTGAACTCAGGGGAGTTTGGACCGAAGTGTATGGGTAATCCCTTAGGTTGTACAATTGGGCAGTAACACGTGTACATTTGCCTCGTAAACGTCAAAATTCTGACTCCGGGGGGTTTGGACCGAAGCGTATGGGCGGTCCCATTGGGTGTATAATTTGGCGGAAAAAACGTCCGCGTGTAATGTAAACCACGGCCACCACCTGCCTAGGACTTGCTGCCTGACTGTGGAAAACCTCTGACTTACATCCCACTTCAGAGTGGTGGGCCCCTAGAGCATTTTTTGCGAATTACCATTTGGCAGGAGGCCTGTACGGGAAGCCAGTAATACTAGGCATTTGGCGACAAATTCCCTTCCCTGAATCAGAATTCTATTACATGTTTATAAACAATTAACTGTATAATTGCTAATTTACTTTGTTAGGATATAACTGAGAATGAGTCTTGAAGCGTTCATGCTACAGACACAAAACCACTTTGTTTGACACGTTTAGCCTATGCCCAGTTCATATGATGAAACGTTTATTGATTTTACAGATGCTAATTAGCGTAATTGGCATAATTAGTGTTGACTAGCTATTAGGCTGTATCTTTACCTATGCCGATTAGTGTATTCTGCATTCATTTGTTATTAGGCTGTATCTTTTGAACCGTTCGAGATACGGAAAAAAATCTGACTCTCATTCAAAAGTTTAGACTATCCCCAGTTGGTATAATGAAACCTTTACTGATTTTACGTTTGCTAATTAGCATATTTACTGTTGATTAACTATTAGGCTGTATCTTTTGAACCGTGCGGGCTACAGAAAACCAACTTTGTTTCACATGTTTAAGCTATCCCCATTGCAAATAAAGAAACGGTTAGCGATTTAACATATGCTAATCAGTGTTATTAGTTTATATTAACTACTAGGCTGTATATTTTGAACAGTTCGAGCTACAGACACAAAACTGACTCTCATTCAAAAATTTAGACTATCCCCAGTCCATATAATGGAACCTTTATTGATTTTACGAATGCTAATTAGCGTAATTACTGTTAATTAACTATTAGGCTGTATCGTCTGAACCGTTTGAGCTACAGACACGAAACCAACTTTATTACACTGGTTTAGGCTATCCCTACTTCAAATTAGGAAATGTTTATTGATTTTACATATGCTAAATATCAATAAACGTTTCCTAATTAGCAAACGTTTATTGATTTTGCATTTATTAGCCATTAGGCTGTATCTTTTCAACCATTCAAGCTACAGACATGAAACGGATTCTCATTCAAGTGTTTTGACTGTTCCCATTTAATGTAATGACACGTTTATTGATTTTGCAGATGCTAATTAGCATGATTAGTATGAATTAACTATTATGCTGTATAATTTGAACCGAAGCTACAGACACGAAACCATCTTATGTTTTACCAGTTTAGGCTATCCCTCTGTGGAAGATTGAAAATGTTCGCGATTTATCAAAATAAAAACTTCTCAGTCGTTCGTATAACAGTTGATTATTTCAAGTTTAATTTCATGGATCCACGGGAACAATCATCACAACATGACAAAGAATGAGTACAGAGACCAGCAGAGTAACGTCATGACAGATTGTTCTGATTATGCATTTCAAGTTTCAAGCTTATATTCTCTTCCAACAGTACAGATGACGGAATTAGCATTTGCAGAATGTACGTATAAGGAATAGTCGCCACTATGAGGTAGTCTAAAAATGCAAGGTTGCACTCAGATAGCTCCAGGAGGCACAGAAAATCATAGAATGTCGGTTGCCCAGACAACCCGGTCAAAGGTTGAGATATATCAATCTGGACAGTTACTATATGGGGACTTTAGTTAACTATGCTCTTCCCAATAAGGAATAGAGCTCTGTTCACCTGTAGGATGTAAGTAATAATAACCCCCTGCTGTTTAAGAGCTTTCTCCAAGGGAACAGTTTCTTATGGCGGTTTTATGGCACAGGCAGAGGCCTGTTTCTCTTACTGCTAAAAGGAGCCAAGGCCCTGCTCAGCCAACATTCCATTCATCCCTGCCCCTGAACACAAGACACTAGCCTTATAAGTTGGAGACAGAGACAAGTCTTTCAGTATATGTAATTGATCAAGCATACAGAGTACAAAACCCTTCTAATACAATAATGAATAAATAAGGATATAATAATAAATTAATTTTCTACACCTCCTTCAAATTTGGAAAAGTTCTTTGATTTTATGTATACAAGTTTGCGTAATTAGCGTAAATTAACTACTTGGCCTTAGCTTTTGAACTGCTCGAGCTACAGACACAAAACTAACGTTGTTGCACCAGTTTAGGCTATCCCCAGTTCATATAATGAAACATTTATAGATTTTACGTATTCTAATTAGCGTAATTAGCGTTAATTAACTATTAGGGTGTATCTTTTTAACCGTTTGAACTAGAGACACGAAACCAACTTTGTTTCACACATTTAGGCTATCCCCACTGCAAATTATGAAACAGTAATTGATTTAACAAAATCAATTTGTAAAATCAATACAGTCAATGAAATCCAAACAGGTCCACATGAAGAATCACCATTAGAGTTGAAGGTGGAATGTTCTTGCTGTTTTGTATGCCTGTATGTGAACTTCCCACCAGTACATTGCTGCTGTTTTTAAAGTCCAGATTGGCAGAATGCTCTCCAACAACATACATGCAGTTAGGTCAATTATTGTGAATAGGTCCTGAACAGCAGTCAATGTATTCATCCAAACAACCAATTCAAGAACAATCTCATATTAATTGATACTGTAATAAGACATTCAAAATGATGATATTGTTGCTTCTGAAGTGTGAACAAATGGAATTCAAAATTCTAGAAAAGGTTTTGATGCCAATAAGTGATATGTGGCCCCACTTGGCTGGACCAGTAAATGTGTGCATAAACCAGTACTGATACACTTACATATGACAACTGATGGGGAAACTCTAACATGTGGACACCACATAGCTAGACCAGTAAATGTGTGTATAAACCAGTACTGAAACAGTCATACATGAACAATTGATGGTGAAACTGTGTTTTTGCCTTGGTCAAAAGAGAGTGCATTCAAATGGATTGTTGCATGTTAAAAGAAGAAAGTGAATAGGAATTCAACAGTCTACAGGGAGTTTTACCCCAAATTTCATTCATGGAACCCACAAGTACTAACCAGTATAAGTGAGGATCAAACGACACATACTCTGTTAGAGTTACATAACTAACACATGCTATTGGAAATGTGCAGTTCACAATTACCTGGATTTGTTTGCTCCATATCTCTCGAATAAGGAACCTGTATTTGGATGTATTACTTGAGTCAATGCAAAACATGTCCACATGAAGAATCACCATTAGAGTTGAAGTTGGAATGTTCTTGCTATTTTGTATGCCTGTATGTGAATTTCCCACCTTCCCATTGCTGCTGTTTTTAAATTCCAGATGGATAGAATGCTCTCCAACAACATACATGCAGTTAGGTCAGTTTGACCCCAAATTACATACATGGAACCCACAAGTGCAAACCAGTATAAGTGTGTATCAAACGACACAAACTCTGTTAGAGTTACATATATAGACACATCTCCTACAGGGATAATGGTATAATAATGCTAGTTGGTACGTATGTTGACAAGGACCATACGGAAAAAATGACTGCAAGGATTTTTTTATCAAACACACGGTGGCGCTATTGAGGTTTTTCACATAAGCAAGGTCACCATGCTCACCCCGTTCGAGATGCAGCCATGAAAGGAGGTAGATATGTCCATCTCCTCACAAGGAACATATTTGCCATTGGGACTGATTAACTTCGCTTTAACGGTTTGAAAGCCATTTTGAATTTGTGAAAAACACAAAAAAATTAACTCCTCTGGCACCAAATGTCCGATCTTCATGCACTTTGATATTTGGCATCCATGGACGATGGTCTTCAAAAGTTATATCAATCAGGCCATTATGTTAAAAAACATGGCTGCCATTGACAGATGAACATGTGCAGGGGCGTGGTGTTGCACATATATAGACACATCTCCTATAAGGATAATGATATAATGATTATACTTGGTACGTATGTTGACAAGGACCATGCGGAAAAAATGACTGCAGGGATTTTTTTATCAACCACACGGTGGCGCTATTGAGGTTTTTCAAATTAGCAAGGTCACCATGCTCACCCCGTTTGAGATACAGCCTTGAAAAGAGGTAGATAAGTCCATCTCATAAGGAACATATTTGCATTTGGGACCAATTAAATCGGGCGTAATGTTTTTAAGGCATTTCTGAATTTGTGAAAAATGCTTCAAACGCTACTTCTGTAGCATCAAATGACAGATTTAAACATTTTCACAAGTACATTTTAAAATATCACTGAAGGCCCCTCAGCATGATTTCTTAATGCATATTATTTGAGTATGCACAATTCCAGAATTGTAGAATCTGGCTACTAATAGCTTAATGCTGAAACCCGCTAAATGCTGCTTGTAGCTTTAAATATTATTATTTTTCTTCTGGCAAAAAAGGGTGTTTTTTGCAAATTCCCGTGAGATAAAATGGCTTAAAGGTGCCCACATTTTTATGTTAGTAAAGGGCCAAGGGCCGCAACTTCTGGTGCAGTGGCATGAATGTCGGCCTCATGGTGGCGCTGTCACAAGCCTCCAAAGTTGCACTTTTTGTATGCTCACCACGCCCACCCCTTGTGACCTAGAGTCTTAGAAATTGGTACATAGGTGTATCTCCTCATGATGAACATTTTTGCCATTGGGACCCATAAAGTCCGCCATGATGGATTTTCTGCCATTTTGGATTTTTTGAAAAACAAAAAAATTAACTCCTCTGGCACCAAATGTCGGATCTTCACGTATTTTGAAATTTGGCATCTAGGGACCATGGTCTTCAAAAGTTTTATCAGCCAGACCATTATGTCAAAAAACATGGATGCTATTGACCAATGAACATGTGAGGGGGCGTGGTTTTGCACATATATAGACATCTCCTACAAGGATAATGATAAAATAAATCTACTAGGTACGTATGTTGATAAGGACCATACGGAAAAAATGACTGCAAGGATTTTTTTATCAACCACACGGTGGCGCTATTGAGGTTTTTCACATGAGCAAGGTCACCATACTCACTCCGTTTGAGATACAGCCATGAAAAGAGGTAAAAGTCCAACTCCTCACAAGGAACATATTT
>JACXGI010018682.1:0-12973 GCA_016801175.1 Esox masquinongy | reverse complement strand
ACCATACCCTACAGCATCTTCCACCATACCCTACAGCATCTTCCACCATACCCTACAGCATCTTCAACCATACCCTACAGCATTTTCCACCATACCCTACAGCACCTGTAAAAACAGCCCCCTACAGTATCTTCAAACAGCCCCCTACAGCAGCCTCCAGCAGCCCCTTAAAGCAACCTCAGACCCCCATTCCCTCTGATTCAAAGGGTGTGAAGGGGACCAGGTGAGGCAGGAAATAAGCAGGTCTTCGGGGGCCAGGAAGGTGGGGGGTAAGTCTAATCAATGGGCATCTGGTGTGCTGGTCTCCTGACACATGTCCCCAACCTCACCTCCACAGCTCTTGATTTCCCAACTCCAGTCATAAGTGTTTCATTATGACAGCTCCTAGATGAGGGCAGGGCATTTTCTCTACGCTCTGCCCTCACTGTGTTACACCTCCTCCTCTTTCTGCAATATCTGATTTGGCTCTGGGTCCTCAGTGCATTGGAAAGAATGTCATTTCTATTTCCTCTCTCTCTCTCAACCTGCCTCCCTCCATTTTCTCTGACATACCCAACACACCGGCAGTCTAGCGAAACGCACTGTGTTGTTAAAACCGGGAAAACAATGTGAGTGTTGCCCTGCAGTGAGTGGAGAAACTACTTCTAAGCCATCTCCATTTGTCAAGAACAGTGCTGTGGAACCATGGAACCACTATTGAACAGTCTCTTAGTGGAGCAGAGGAACAATTGGATAATGGAATACATGGTACAGGAAAAACTGACAATGTATAGTGAGCCTTGCTCTGGTGATACACAGAACATCCGCTAATGCGTGGATAGATTAGATGAAAAACTCACATTGCTCGTTTTTATCTGCTCTGGGTTGCCATGGGAAACATTTGAACCCAACTATAACCACTAACTGTAGTCTCACTTCCACCAACCCCCATGTTCCTAAGACATGTTCTCGTCCGGGATGCTGACAGTGGAGAAGCCATCAGAACAGATGCAAGGCCACGGGCGAATTCCCTCAGCAACAACGTCACACACTCGCCTTGGTGGTCTCTAAGTCACAATATAGGTCAGCTCTGTAAAATGGAGCTTGGCCCTACCCAGCTCTCTAAATCAGGATTGCGTACAGCAAACTGCCATTTTACCAAAATAACCATCTTTTTCAATTAGACAAAAATGAAAAGAAAACCAAAGTGCTTATAAACACATTTCAGAGTGTTCTAGGTCAGGCAGAATAACAACCTCCTTACAGAAGTTGAAACTAAAGTGTCCCTTTCCTGTCTCATCAAGAGTAGCCAACATGGCAATGATATCAGGTTTAATGTATAAACTGTGTACTCTGTCATCCAAACACACTGTAAACACAGCAGCATAGAGAGGCCTAGCTGAGAAGCTCCGGTGAGGTAAGCAGGGATGACACAGAGGGAGAGGGAGAGGAAATGAACTTGGAGAGAGAGCTCAGAGCGTCTGTCTGACGAGGGGAGAAAAACATCAAGCTAACTGGTGTGGTGAATAACAACAAGGCCGTGTTGTTGTGTTTTTCAACCCCATAGCAGAGGTGTGTCTCAAACAGTCTCCACAGACCGGTGCCATACGGAGCTACCAGGAGGCTCACATAGGGAGCAAGAGGAGTGGGGGGCCAGGCAAAGGTGGGAGGGGAGAAAGGATGAAGAGGACAGCATTGATGAGTGAGGAGACAAAATTACCACAGAGAGGCTGATAGAGTCACCAACAGCTGTTCTGAGGCCAGTATTTTCAGTGAAAATATTGAGAGAATTTCTTTTTTTAATATACATGTAATAGAAATATATTTATCTAAACAATAAAACCTTGAAATAATGGACATACATTCTTGTATGTATTTCGGATACACAAATTTTTATTATTTTATTATATTTTTGGCAAATGTTTTTATATTTCATGCATTTTATGTCATCTCAATGTTGTGTTCAAACTGTCACCCATTATGAGCTTAAGGGGAAAGCAATGTTGCAAATCCGATGGAACTTGACCCCTGGCCTACGAAACTGCTTCAAACTGACCACAGCTCAGTTGGACTGTTCAGCAGCATGACTGTGGTTTGGTGTGTGAGAGGAGGCTGGACCATACTGGAGCCAGAGAGGGCAGCCAGCCAGGAGACTGCTGTTTAGAGCTACTGTACTAATCTATGAATAAAGCTGCTAATAGGCCTGTCTGTTGAAAGCAACATCCTCTACAACGTTGTTCCGTTTAAGAGTATCAAAGTATTTGTGAGGTAGAGGATGTTAATTGTTGCGTGTGTGTGTGTGAGCAGAAAAGTTCACTACATTTAGCAACACCGAATTCATAACATCAATGGTCAATAGGTAACCATAATATCAAGCAGAAATGGTAGGCTACAGTAAGGACAGACTAGTGAGTGGTCATCAGAAATGGTAGGCTACGGTAAGAACAGACTAGCGAGTGGTCATCAGAAACGGTAGGCTACGGTAAGGACAGACTAGCAAGTGGTCATCAGAAATGGTAGCCTACGGTAAGGACAGACTAGCGAGTGGTCATCAGAAACGGTAGGCTACGGTAAGGACAGACTAGTGAGTGGTCATCAGAAACGGTAGGCTACGGTAAGGACAGACTAGTGAGTGGTCATCAGAAACGGTAGGCTACGGTAAGGACAGACTAGTGAGTGGTCATCAGAAACGGTAGGCTACGGTAAGGACAGACTAGCGAGTGGTCATCAGAAATGGTAGGCTACGGTAAGGACAGACTAGTGAGTGGTCATCAGAAACGGTAGGCTACAGTAAGGACAGACTAGTGAGTGGTCATAAAGAAACTCATAGATGCTGTTGCCTCTGGGAAGAGCTCTCTTCGAACAGCCATCAGTACACAGTTTAGCCCTCTCTTCATCTTCACCTGGACTGGTGGAACAGTCTTTTAAAGATAATGTGAAGTAGGCTATTCTCTACTCTCTCACACGGTTGAAAAGACCAAACGCTAATCTTTCTTTTTTTGGGGGTGGGGGATTACAAAGCAGAACAGAGAGGGTTCTTAAGATGAGGTATGAGAGAACACAGGAGAGACAAATGGGGAGAGTGACAAAAAAGAGAACCATAAATTCCCATCTTCCTTCTCATCCTCCCATCACCATCCGTGATCCTGATTGAGCAACTCCGCCATTGTTCCTCATTGGCTGCGTTTCAGCCCTTGGTGTTGACGTTGAGGGGGAGCGGTCAGCACCCGGCTGTTGACTGAGCCCTGTTAAGCTCCATCCGTAAACACCGCTGACACACTCCATAAAAAACAAATGGAATGGAGAGTCAAAGAGGTACGCATTATTAAAAAGCTGTGTATAAATGATTACTCAAGGGCCCAAATGAAAGAATAAATATAGAAATAAGGGTGAGAGGTCCATGGCCAGAGAGAGAGAGTGAGCAGTGGTGTTCGGTGTGAGAGAGCGCCTGGTATTGAGCGGGTGATAAATTCCCCTCACTCTCCGGCAGGCTGCCTTTGTGTTCCTGGCCTGTTGCTTTGTAGCCTTATCTGGTCGGCCGGCGAGGTGATTAATTTTGGTCTCACTGCTGCGCAGAGGAGAGACGCAATGAGTCGGGCATACAGTCAGACTGCCCTGCTTCAAAGGCTGCGAGCTTATCACTGCCAAACACCCAGACAGCGCGCGCACACACACACACACACACACACACACACACACACACACACGGGATGTGCCCCCACACACATGCCATAACCTCTTCACCTTTGTGCATCCAAAAACAAGCCCCTAAAAATAATTCCCATTGTGGTTCTACACGGCACACTCATACAGGCACACGGCATCTGAAAGTCACAAAAAAAAAAGTGCTCACTCTACATGCTGTCTGAGTTTTAGATCTCTAAAATGAGCCCGTTTTAAGACAGACTGAGCTGATTCCATAGGTGACAGCATAACGCCTGCGCCCCCAGATCCAGATGAAGATCTAATAAGGAGATTGGCAGCCAAACCCTGCCCGCTGCATTCTTCTGTTTCTCATTCCAAAGACACGCAGAGACCCAGGTGAAGCCGGTGAGTACATAGACTTCCTGTCAGCACAAAGCGAATGAGTGATGAGCTCCTCCAGCTCCTCCATCCCAAGGCCAGCTCGGCCCGTCCGACTCCCCCACAACAGCTGTACCGGCTGGGGGGTGCCGGGGAGCTGCTCAGGAGGAGAGGAAGGGAGGGCTCAGAGCCTGGGCTCCGGAGGACAGCCCTAGTAAGAAGGGCACAAGACCTCTCATTCTGCCAGAGAACTGGAAGTCTGCCAGTTACAGCTGGGTCTAAAGAGGAACACCCTACTTCACTTTGGGGAAATATATCTGTCCTATTGCCTTAAGATGAGAACTAGTTCCATATTAACTAGTCCACAGGGGGAACATTATGGATGTCTTGTATTTGCATGGTCTCCTTCTAAAAGAGATATTTTACCACCAATTTCATTCCTTCAGAGCTGCTTCTGGTGCCCCACTTCTCAGTGACACAGCTGGAGCATTGACCCATATGCAGAGCCACAGACAGCCATCTAGGTAGTCAGACACCACAGAGAGAGAAAAGAATATGCATGCAGACAGACAGTACAGACAGCCACAGAGACAGACACAGAGACAGGCAGTACAGACAGAGACAGACAAACAGTACAAACAGACAAAGAGACAGACAGACTGTAGTCAGTCACAGAGACAGACAGAAACAGACAGACAGTAGAGACAGACAGAGACAGACAGAAAGTACAGACAGAGACAGACAGACACAGAGACAGGCAGTACAGACAGAGACAGACAAACAGTACAGACAGACAAAGAGACAGACAGACTGTAGAGACAGTCACAGAGACAGACAGACAGTAGAGACAGACACGGAGACAGAAAGCACAGACACAGTCCAGACAGACAAAGAGACAGACAGACAGTAGAGACAGACACAGAGGCAGGCAGACAGACAGTACAGACAGAGACAGACAGTACAGACAGAAACAGACAGACACAGAGACAGACAATACAGACAAAGATAGACAGACAGCAGAGACCGACAGAGAGACAAAGGCTTCCTGATGTGGCCAAGGAGCAGGCGCAAATTGTGGGCCAGTCAGGCGTGGAAGTGTGAAGGGTCAGGGTGAATTAGCAGAGAAATCCAGATATGGAGGCATTGTGTACTGCTGACCACAGCCCGACTGACCATCACCCATGAAAACAGGCTGCAGAGAGTGGGAGTCTGGGAGAGAGAGAGAATGGAGAGGACAGAGAACTAAAGAGATCATTTCATGTGCTGAATGTTCCAGTGAAAAGCCGGCATTATGTCAGAGTTACAGACCCTAACTGTAAAGGCAGTTTATCTCTCTGTCTGTTCCAATTAACAGTTGAATCCATTGCTGTGAACTGAACAGTCGCCTCTGTGAGTCTGACCACTAATCCCTATTACTGCCTGTTGAACACTTTCTAACGCATTGAAAACATGATGATTAACTTGCAGTTTGGTCTATCAATCAGTCTTGTCATCAAACAACTCACAGATGAACACACAGGCATGTGCACACACACATACACACACACACACACACAGAAATACACACATACACACGCACACACACTCCTATTTAATTAATCGAGAAAGGGATTTGTTTGGATGGGATTAAGGGGTGGTGGGATGGAAGACTGTAATTACCACTCCAGCCAGAAGAGGGCAGTGGCCCCAGACCCAGACATCCTCAGTCCCAGAGAGCACAGAGGAGATCTCATCTTGTGGTCAGGGGCCAGCAAATTAAAACAATCCATCAACATTATGGCTTTTAATCCACATGTTTTCAGTAAACACCTATTTCTGCTCTCCCCACTCTTTCTCCCTCTATCGTGTTCTCTCTCTGGTCCCGCTCTCTGCTTCTCTATCTCTCTGTTCCCCTCTCTCCCTCTCTCTCTCCCTCACTCTCCCTCACTCTCCCTCACTCTCCCTCACTCTCCCTCACTCTCTCCCTCTCTCTCTCCCTCTCTCTCTCCCTCTCTCCATGGCTATGGGCTGTGGCCCAAGTCTTTGTTCTGTATTACAATGGACACTAAATCATTAAGTTACTGCGGCAGCTCTGAGGCTTGGTCCATGATAAAGAATATGGCTTCCTGGGAGAGGCAAAAAGAAATGTTTTCCAACAGCAGTGATCAGGAATGCAGTCAGCAGTGAATAATGCTAGGCTATATCACCAAAGCCTATACAGAGCCATTGGCCGTGATCCTGGCAGGCAGCTCTCATACCCATCCTCCCATCCACAGTGGTCTGCTGCTATTCCACACCCATCAACCTATCCGAGCCAAACGGCCAGTTGTGAGGTCAGGACAGGGTAGCTCTCCTCTCCTCTTCCTGGTCTCCATTAAAGATAGAGGAAGTCAGAGAGAGGGAGGTGACATCCTTTACCCACGGGGAGTTCCCACGCTCCCTTATTCCAGACCAAGGAGACGAGGATAAGCTTCCTTTCACAGTGACAGTCTGAGAGCAGAGAGAAGCCCGTCTGGGACAGCCAGATTAATGACTGGTAGGCCCTCTCCATGTGTATAGTACCCTGTCTCCCCCCACCCCCCCACCCACTCCCACTCACACTGGGACCAATGGGGGTCCAGCGCCATGCAAGCATGCCATTGGCTTTTTCCCTGTCAAAGTGACAAGGTTGAGAATGCGGCCGGGTTTATTCCTCTCTTTAATAACATTGTCCACTAGGTCCATCCCTCCTGTCCCCATCCATTCTTACCTCTAGTAATGAGATGCATAGCAGAAGCCCCGGATGAAATGGCGGCGGGAGCGTCAACACAGATAAGAGGGAGCTGCAAGAGACTCGCACTATTCAGATGTGTAATTACAAAGGAGACGATAAGCCTTTTCCTGTGGGACTGCACAACTAATTATAGAGCCACCCAAGCTTAAAATTGTCATTTAAAACAGCCATATGGAATTAAACAATGCCAGATTCCCTGTTATTGCTTTTTTTTTTCTGACATTGCATCTGAGTAGTCCCCTACTGTGTTGGCCCGTCCCTCTGCTTGTTATGTACATGTACCTGATAATAACCAATGCCCTGGGTGGGGACACAGCGCCACAGAAAGAGATGAAACACAGCGTATTGTCAGAGTGGAGAGGCTGCTGTTCTGGATCAACCAAAAGAGGACGTCAGACACTGAGGGCCTATCAGCTAGCCGTATGAAACTGTCCACTGACCCTCAGAAGGACTCTGCTTTCAAACGCACACGCGCATTACCAATGTACATCCGGTGTGTACACATGATGGTTTACTCACACCCACTCACTAGTTCAGCATTTCCAGACCGTGGGACTAGGTTCTGACATGACTTCATCTGACATGTTGGTCAAAAATGATTTATTTCCATAAAATTGCTCTTTGGGTGGTCTTTCACATGTGATAAATCTGATTAAAATTTTGGACGAAAAAAATATTAAAGCAAAATGATCTATCAGCGCAATTCCCTTTGAACTTGGCGCTACAAGGTTCTATCTGCAATCAAATCACACAACGACGCGGTGTCACCAGTGACGGACCCCCAGGCAGTGGTGTGTGTGGTGTGTACTGGGGCCCGCGATGCTGGGGGGCCCAAGCTTGTAATCGCACTGATCTAAGCTCCAAGCCCAGTGTGTTGTGTTACTACACTAAAATGATATTCAACACATCCCACTCAAGGTTATTATTACTATTTGATGGTAATTTTCCCACCGCAATAACAGTCACACATATATTGAAATTCACTGATGACAAAACATTTACTGGGTGCAAGAATTAATTACGATTGCAATAAGTTAAAATGTAAACAAAATTGGTGTTAAAAAAGAGATTAGATCACTGATAGTATTAGGCTTTCAAAGGAGTGATTATATATTAAATTAGTTTCTTACTTAGGATTAATTTCACTGACATGGATAGTAAGTGAACATTGACTCTGATTGCGGTTCTGTCGCTACCCTAGGCAAGACAAAGTAATTCTCTCAATGAAAATAGAAGGCTATAGACGGCAGTGTTATAAATGCCCATCTATGTGGTAGAATTTTCATTTGTAAAACAGGCAGTTGCATTGTTAAGTCATGAATATTTTCAGGTTCTTACAACAGCATTTATTTCTCTACTCTGCTTGTCTGCCTTCATTTTTGTTTAGATTGAGCTTTTGCTAGCGAACTTGCAACAAAAATGTCTCAACAATTATTCTGGGCCCTCAGTTCGGTGAGCTTGAGACAGACACAATTGCATATGGTCAAGAGAGAAGTCTATAGGTATTTCAGGACATTTCCATGTGACATATGGGATCATCATATTATTAAATGTTGCTTTTGTACAATGAATATAGTGGTGAATGTTAGAAAATATTTTTCAAACATAGTGATGAACTAAGTTATTCCTCACACAGCATTTGGTTGTTATTGGTGACTAGGAGGTCTCTGGACATCAGAAGGTTTTGTTTGTAAAGACCGTGGGAGGTGAAACAAATGGACTTGGTGAAGCTCAGCTCATGACGCTAGTAAGTAAAATAAATACATCTACAAATGTAGCCTAATAAAAAAGGCCCGATAAAAGGTATAAATCCCCTAAATGAACTCCATAGTTCGTTTGACATTATTTAAAGGAGGTTTATCCATAAAAATAAATAAAATAATCCTAACATACCCCGATTAATCAACAGATATTGAACAATTTGTTGCGCAGCTCGAACCTTCTAGTCGCAGTTGCTGTACTGTTGTCACTGTTGTCTGATCGACAATAGAGGACAGTATAGGTGCCCAAAAATGTCCTTACCCTAAGATGCCCCCCCCCCCATTTCAGTTTTACTGAGAAAATGGGAGGGGGGAACGTTAGCGAGTTTGTGGTGTGCTGGAATGTCCTTCCCTCTAACAGAGATGGCCAACAAATCTGAGCACATTCATAAACAGATAGAAAAGGAAAACAGAATCCTCTAACTCTGGCATAGTCTAACACACAGGAATGCTTACACACACTGCACATTCATACCAGAAAAGGCCTTTAAAGGTTCCAAAGGATCATTCCACATTACCCGTAACATATGATATAGATATATATACCTCCCATATATACATGGCCATCTTTAACCCATCAGTCTTCCCATCACAGCGGTGAAACAGGAAGAACAGTGAGGAACCAATACTGTAACCTGAGAAACCACTAATGATGCATCATATTCATTTCAAGTCTTAAAGAGACAATATATTAGCTCTATTACGATCCACTGGGGCTTGACTGTGAAATCATCGACCGTTGGCTTGGCTTTATATCCGTGTGTGTGTGTGTGTGTCTGCAAACGCATGTGTGTGCGCGCGCACGATCGCTGGCAGCTCTCCCGCGGGTAGCTACAGCCTGTAAGTCATGTGGCAATTAATTTACCAAGTACAAATGATACGTTTACACAGAAGCCTAATCAATCCATCAGTCTAACGGCTGCTGTTACATGATCATGGTCCTGTCGTTCTCTACTGTAACAGAAACGGCCAGCACAATCACGCCTTCTCTCCGATACACATCCTTCCCTCCTTCCCCTCTCATTACCACTTCATCTCGTCATCTTTCTCTCCCTCTTCTTCTCTCTTGCATCCCAGGTCCTACATGTAGTGGAACTAATAAGCAAGGACAGAGGTTTTTCTGGCCTGGAGGCATTGCTGCAACAGGGTCTAGTATGGCCGTCAATGTGAATGTATGTTTGTCTCCAGTAGCACCTTATGCTACGTTCCGTTCGTGACAAAAGAGCTCAGGTTCTGCACTAAACAGCACTGTAAGAGCGCGACTGAATGGAGTTCTTAACTTGTGCGCAACAAGAAGGTATCCCATTCCCTCCCAGTAGATGGGCAACTGTTGAGGATTTGTGCAGATTGTGTAAAACCCCTGGTGAGACGCTTTTTCATGGTTGGATAAAAAAAAAAACAATGCACTGTAGCTGTCAATGCTAGCTAGCTAACAAGCTGTTAACTTAAAGACTGACATCCAACTTGGAGAAGCATTCTTTTGGGACAGAGTGTAAGCAAAGGGTAAGGAGGGGAAAGACCCTTTCATTTTTCCTTTCTTTGGCCCTGCTCTGCTAAGGCTTGGCCTGCTGTAGGGGTGGGAGGGTCAGTATTTGTCTGTGGGGTTGCATGAAAAATCTGTCGGGGCTTGACCCCCTCTCAAATAGGGAAAAGGAGAATGTAAAAGGCAAGTGGATATCAATGACCAGTCGAGCTTAAGGAGTGACTGCACACAAATTCCATGTGTTTTTCTGTTGCTCTTTACGAAAAAGAGACTCAAAACTCAAAAATAATGACCAACCAATTTAATAATGGTTGACTTTTTTTCACAGGAGGCTCAGTTTTACAACTAACTGTGACGTTTGGCAGGGACAGCACCAGACTCGAAACATACTCTAAAAGGCTGCATAGATCCCAGGGTTGTCATACAAACGCAACACGTCTGCTCTCATTGTGTTTCTTAACATCCAGCTGCATTAATGTCAGCTCACAAATCAAGGAGACGTTCATATAAAATCGCATGCGTTCATGCAAACTCATCTGACCGAAAACAATACAAAAACAAATAACTGGAATTGGATAAAAACACCCAGGACTGCTCCAAAAAGACCCGGGGCTGAAGGCCCAGATGCCCAGGCCAAACGACGCCACTGGTGGATGAGGGTTTTTTTTCATTTTAGCTTTAGGGCGCATCTCTCACTGTTTGTGTTGTTGGAAATATAGCACCTCCCCTGTTCATCCGGTGTTATTGGCTTGTACGTTGTGATGCTGATTCAACTCATAGACTAAAAGACTCATATCAATGAATTTCCAAAGAGATTAGTTGGTTTTTAGGGGAAATCTCTCTGTAATAACAATCAACTACAAGCTACTACAATCTAACTGACACAGAAAATTAAGCCAGGCAATGGAATGTTACTTAAAGGGATGGATGTTGATCGTTTAGGGCCAGACAGAGAGTGAGAGGGGCCCCTCCCTGATTGATTAATGATGTCATTGTCACAGCCCAGTCTCAGGGGTCAGAGGTCAGAAGCTCAATGTCAGCTATTCTCCGTTCAGCAGCAAGACAGGGCTGGAGGGTTAATATGGGCAACATGAGACAGTCATTACTAACACTCTTGCCCTCCTACGACATTGAAATAGACACTAGATAGTAGGTGTGGATTCAGAGAGCATTTCAATTAACCACTATCATCCCAATGAGGACAGGAGAACGGGACAGATAGGGCCAACAGGGAATTTAGTGCAGCAGACTGACGAGCTGATCTGCTGACTGCTAAGAGGACTGTTGGGGTAGAGAGGTGAGGGGTGAGAGGTGAAAGGTACTGAGTACTGAGAGGGTTGAAAAATGAAGGGGATTCGTTTTTTTGTTCTTTGTTTTGTTTTTGGTGGACTTGGAAGGCACCCTCACAGCAGGCACAGTGGACACAGCAGATACAGGGGACACAGCAGACACAGCAGATACAGTGGACACAGCAGATACAGTGGAAACGCCCAGCAGACATGCACAGCGGACACAGTGGACACGCACAGCGGACATAGCAGATACAGTGGAAACACACAGCGGACACACACAGCGGACACACACTGCGGACACACACTGCGGACACACACTGCGGACACACACTGCGGACACACACTGCGGACACACGTCAGGCCTCTTCCTTGGTAAATAGAGCAAACACACAGCCAGCATGGTTACACCACCAACAGCAGGCAGGTAGAGGCTAACTCACATACATACACACACACACACACACACACACACACACACACACACACACACACACATACACACATACACGCGCACACGCTCACACGCGCGCACGCTCACACGCGCTCACACGCGCGCACACACACACACACACACCGGCCTTCCCTGGCAACAGAATTGTACCCACGCATCCAGACAGCAGCCTTGCACCCTCACCTATTGTGGCCAGGATGAATGTGGCAGATGCCAACCCACCTCTGCCAACTGACACCCAGCTGTAGGCTACACTGGGCACAGGACAGGGAGGAGTGCTGTTACAGTCTTCTGATGTCAAGCCCAATCTCTCCCACACACACACACATTTAGACACCCACATCCACACGACCACTAATCTCATCCCGGCGATGGGCAGTGACATTCAACATGAGTGACAAATTATTCACAGCCAACCATTTGCCTCCACTAGCCCAGTAAAAGCCGGCTTTTCATTCCTTAAACTACAGCACTTGAAGAAAACATTTCTACTCCAAGCCTATTTCAGCAGATTAACTTAGCACACAGAGGGACATCTCTCCCCAGACACTGTGCCTACGTGTGGGCTGCCTGGGCTGACGTGTGGGTGCCAGGTTTGGGCCTAAACCACACCAGTTAATAAGCGCCTTTGCTTTCCTGAGAGCTAGTCACAAGACAAAAGGGTTTCAGTCGGAGAAATACTTGGTGAAGGGTGGGTTCTGCGGCTGAGGGAGGTCTGTTGGGACACAACTGGCCAAACCATAATTCCTCTTTATGTCCCCGAAGTAATGTGAGCGGCCAGGTATTTTCCCTGTGAATGGTGCTTCCTAGCATTAGAAGCCAGCAGCTCGACAGCTCTGCACAGTCACAGCAGATATGCCCACTGACCAGATATGTCTTACAATCACTTTGTTTGTCAAACTGAATTGTCAGCATGTGACTCATTTGATCAGAAGCAGTCTGGTTTCCACTGACCACAGAGCTGTATGTCTACCAGCACAACACCACTGTTGTGACTAGATGACTCACAGCCCAGTCATTGATTGTGTTGGATTCTGCTGAGCACTCAGTTTGTCTCATGTTTTTTTAGAGGCGATTATAAGCAGCTTTTTTTTTACCCAGTCCTTCATTGCATCACCGATATGTCCTCTTTGTGAGCTCCAGTCCCAAATATGGGAGTAGATATATCCCACATGTAGAGCACTGTTCTGCCCAGTTTCCCCTACCCTCCACATAGAGCACTGTTCTGCCCAG
>JACXGI010018681.1:0-12968 GCA_016801175.1 Esox masquinongy | reverse complement strand
CCCTAACCCTAACAGGCAGCCAGTGTAAAGAGGCTAGTACTGGAGTAATGTGTTCACATTTTTTTGTTCTAGTTAGGATTCTAGCAGCCGTGTGCAGCACTAATTGAAGTTTATTTATTGATTTATCAGGGTAACCGGAAAGAAGAGCATTGCAGTAATCTAATCTAGAAGTAACAAAAGCGTGGATTAGTTTTTCTGCCTCATCTTCCTCCGGTATGACGTGCCAGCTGTAGCAAGTATGTACATCACGTGGTGTGCCTTCCGGGAGAACTCGGTGGGGTCAGCGTTGCCAGATGGGTAGGTTTCCCGCGCAATTGGGCTATTTTTAATGTAAGTGTGCGGGCAAAAATGGTCTTGGGCTGGTCGATTTACAGATAGGGTTGTATAGAAAAGATTGTTCGGGGCGTTTTTTTTTATTATTTATGGTGTTTGCGGGTGATTTGCAACACTGGGTGTGGTTGTACTCTCACCTGCAATTGAGGGAGATGATGGCCACCAGGAATTTGAATGATTCAGGTGAACAATAATTGAGCCCGTAAGTCTCACGGTTTTGTCTTGGTTGTTTTTGACCGCATCGGGCCACCAGCCGGTCGAACTTGCCATTGAGACCGACCGGAGTGGTGACATTTACACACTTAATTAGCCTCAAAGATGCGTTGTTTGAAGTACAGTCGTTGGCGTAGACCGTAGAGTCGGGTGCAGAAAACATCTTTGCAGTGCTCCAATGCTGAGGGATGAACGGAAATGAAGTCTGTAAGATGCTGACCTTTCTTCGTGTTCTTTTGTGTTGGGTCCGGTTGGTCAATGTAGTTGTATTTAAAGGATAAATCATATGCATTTAATCCAGAGAATCGTGTACGTTTGATTTCCAATGCAGAATGAATTTTAGTTACAGTGCAATACATTAACATGTGTTAAACAATTCCTCCTCACATAAAATAGTCATTTCTGTAACTCTCTACAGTGAAATATTTTCATTTGGCTGAACGTTGCCTATGTTGTAGTTACTCAGCAATAACTGCATCCAAAATAACTATCCGTAGCTTCGCGACTGCCATAGTTTTTTAAAGGCGTCATGACCGCATCAAAACTGCTTCTTTGTACCGATCAAAACAGCGGCCTCTGGTGGTGGGTCTGGTGTCCTGCTTCCATAGGGCCCATTGTGTATCAGGGCCATTTGTCAGGTTCGTAATCCGATCTTAGGTGAGACCTGATGATGGATTGGAGGTGACGTGTGGTGCAATCTCATTAAAGAAGGGATTACAGCCTGTTTTTATCAAACAGAAATCAGGTATGGCCTCTACAGCAGCAGCGCTCATACTTCTCCTGGGGACCCCAGTCGTTCTATGCGTTAGAAGCATCACTGAGCTGTTTGATTCAGGGTTACAGTAAAATGATGGGACGGCTGGGGGTACCCAGGAGAGGTTTGAGAAGCACTGCCTAAGGCACTAACTACTGTGGGCTTTTAAAGACCATGGCTATAAACCGTGGAGAAACTGGGTCCTTTGAGGTGATCAGGACAGGTGGTTCAGATTAGAAAACCACTCTGTCCTGACCTACGAAGAAATTGTCCCAAAGAATGACATCGGGAAGAAAAACTATTGTCAGTTAAAGAATGTAATAAATGAATCTAAAATCAAAGTAGAAATTGTATTTTAGTAATTTTCAGATCATGAAAATTAAAACAAAAGTGACATCTTTATTGCAAGTCGACAAACTTATCACATTTCTTACATGATTTTCTAGCAAGCTAAGACAAGACTTGAAAAGTAAAAATAGGACCAAATACTCTCAAGCTCTGTAAAAACCCTTGTGTTTTTATTAAGGCTGCCAATGTTATCTTGCCTGGGCAGAGGCACAAGAGACAGTTGCATACCCTGGACTTTTGAGATCTATAGGAACCCAGTTCTTTTAACTGCCTAAACCCTGGACTTTCAGAGTCCTGATCTTTCAGGTCTATATGGACTCTGGTCTTTCCTCTTCATCCCGGGCCTCTACAATAACCCATATTTGAATTAAAAAGTTACACACAGGAGATTGAGGTGAAGGCAGTTTCCATGAGTCTCCATTACCTTAATGTCAGTCACTTTCTTGGCATAACTGTTGCCACCACATGACTCTGTTATGTCTATGGAGTTTTATACTGGGTTGATACACTTGACTGACCCCAGTTCACTTCGTCCAGCTCTCTTTTAGCTTAATAAGCATATAGTTTGGCACAATGACAAAGTTGCAGGCAGTTTGCATTCTTAAACTGACACCTCAAGTTCTTTTGTTTTCAGTTTATATTATGCTGTATCATGTGATAGAGCAGGCCATTTTCAGGGCATGTTCTGTGTTTTTGGACTTTGCGGCGTCTTGCTGCGCTCCCATCACAGTTCCTCTCAGTGGCTTTGATCCCTCAGTTCACAGGGATCATTAATCTTGAAACAGACTGGCTCTACGATTCTGCGCTACGCTATCGAGCCACAGCGACCTGCCGGGAGGACACCTCTTGCCGAGCAGTGCTGGGCACGTCGATGTTCGGATCATCGTCCACCTGGTAGCACTTGCCAAGGTTCTTGATGATTTGGAAGTTGGAGCGGGCCGTCTCAGCAATGCTGTTCTCCAGGAGCCAACCGTCTGACTCCGAGTCTGGGTCGCCCTGTCGTAGAAGGTTCTCCATAGCGGTCTGAAGATAGCGCACGCCTGTCAGCACCCACAACTGTTGGCAGAGAGAAAAAATGGTGAAAATGGTGAGAAAAAAAACACTGCCCAAGTTCTGCCGACCATCTTGGACAGTTTCACCTGAGCTGAAGGTCAGATTTCCCTCCTATAAAGAGTGTAGGATAAATCTGATAAACGGGAAGGATTTATTTATAGACTTGTTTTTTTTTGTTCGTCTTTACCAAGCACAAAAGTAACCCCCCCCCACACACACACACAGATAATTACTGTTGTCATAAACCATACGCTAGTCCTAGTGTCACAGGAGCAGTGAAATAAGGGTCAAGTCGGCGGCGGTCCTACTGTAAATACAGTGTAAGAGCGGCGCGTCGGTTAGCTAAAGCCGACCTCGAACAACCAGATGACGAGCACGGTGCAGCCGATGGAGCGCATGATGTCGGTGTAGTGGTCCAGCAGAACCTGCCGGCAGCCCCGCGTCCACAGGTTCCGCTCCTCCGTCTTCCAGTCGTAGTTGTAGTGCGCCGAGTTGTTGGTGACCTGGGTCTGGATGCAGGGCCGTGGGGAGTAGGTGTTGCAGCAGCTGAAAGGCACTCCGTCTGTCAGGTACCTCCCCTCCACGTTACTCCTCAGGCGACTGCGGGGTGGAGAGGGGCGTGTCGGGGTGGAGAGGGGCGTGTCGGGGTGGAGAGGGGCGTGGCGGGGTGGAGAGGGGCGGGGCGGAGAGGGGGAGATGTTTAAGCTACTGTCGTTTTCGGTTTCAATCCGTCTTCCGACGGAGTCAAATCGGGAACTTTTACCAACGGCGGTTGTTTTTAATGGATTGCCAAAATGAACGTGGATTTACCGAATGAGGGGAACTCGAGGTTCTGGCAACATGTGGGTCAAACCATGAAATTAGTCCCATCCGTTTGATGTTGTAACATTGGATTATGAAAGCATGTTTATTAAAATGAATAGGTGAAGATTGATTTATTTTTGTGATACATTTTTTTGTGTATTTACTTTCTCTAATCAACTTTCTGTATTGTTTTTTATTAATTTATTAGTATGGATTTGCAAGGCAAAAGTGATGGGTGTTTTTTAGGTTTATTTACAGGTTTAGTCGGCTTGATTAAATCTTACCACAAAAATTAACGAAGTAAGCATTTGCTCATCAACCTATATCCTTCACCCACTGCCAACCTCTGAAACACTGGAATACACGGTCACACAAACCGATACTAAGCAGAGTTGCTGCTGAGTACTTCAGACTATAAGTCCCAGCAGCCTCTGCAGCTGAGTACTTCAGACTATAAGTCCCCGCAGCCTGTGCAGCTGTGGAGCAGTTTTTCAGCATTAGAGGATGTACCTTCAGATCAGATTGCTGCTCAGTGACGATAAGATTTTTCAAACCTTGTGGTCTTTTCTGCGAGAGACCGGTGTCGTTATTATTCAGTGAAAAGTAAAATAAAACCCATACGTATAATTAGTTATAATTGCTAATCTAAAAATACATACCAAATAATTGAAAGTGTTATTTATAAATCTTTCACATATTTCCAACAAAAATAATTTAAAGTAATCGTAAAATAGTTCAGAGGAAAAATAATTCTTAATCCATAAATAAATAGTTTTGTTGAAAAAGCAAGTGTCACGATTATTGGCACCCCAAGAAATTCTTATGAACCTAATTTAATAAAAGTATCTTCCCACTGATTTTGCTCTGGTTGTGTGTGGAGGGCAGTCTGTTTGTATATTTACAATTATAGTGTCTTTAACACATCTCAATGTTAACATGATTATTTTCAGTATAATTAATGAGCTAATCCCTCCTGATGATCGGGTTAAAGTTATGATCACATGACCTTAATCGGCCAGTCACCCACTGGGTCATCAGGAGGGATCGAGGGTGATCAGACAGGGAAGTAGGAAGCCAATCTAGTTGACTACAATGAGATGGTGAATTCCAGGAAAAACGTCAATGTCCACAATTAAGCATATTTTCTCACAGTTAAGTCCTATCTCATGGTTATAGGGTCTTTGGTTAAAATGGATGTGTTTGTACAGTCCGGAGGATCTCAGGGAGTTGAGAAACATAGGGCTGACTGTTACCTTAATGGCTAGCAGACTCTGGCCCTGTTATCCGGCACACTCTGCACTGCATGCCTTCGAACTTACTCTTTCACTTTACTGTCGGTCATGTCCAGCCAGCGGTTGCTGATCCACTGCACGTGGAACCAATCACGGAAGCCGGCGTTTCCGCAACACTGGAACTGGATCTGCAGCAGGTCCATGGTGCGCTTGAGGTAGCATCGTCCCGGCGTGCCTGTGTCCTTGTAGTAGAGCATGGCGTTGCGAAGTCCCAGAAACAGGGACTCCTCCAGCTCATTGCGTATGCCGTAGCACATGAGCGCGCCCACCAGGATGCAGAAGGTGAAGAAGAAGGTGCACACGATGTAGGGCAGCATCAGCAGCTTCCAGCGCAGGAACTTGGTGGTGTCAACGCAGTCGTAGCAGATCTTGCCGCCCAGGAAGTTGATGGCGCAGGCCACAAGGCCCGTGGCGATGAGCATGTCGGGCACCGAGTGGACATCCTCGGACATCAGCTCCTTCCGTTTGCGGATCTCCACCTTCAGGAAGAGGCCCAGGCTGAAGAGGATGATGCCGGTCAACACGGAGATCCAGTTGAGGACCCACAACATCTGGGCCAGCTTGCCCCGCGCGGTCTTGGTGAACGTCACCTTTAAGACCGCCATTTCTTCCTGTTAAAGTCTTCCCTTAGCATCCAAAAAGGGTGTGTGTGTGTGGGGGGGGGGGCGTAATTGATGGGGGTCAATAGTGAAGAGGAATGGATGAGGAAAGCAGAAGGATGCAGAACTATTTCACGGAGGACATCTTAAGCTGCTTAGCCGAAGTATTTCTGTAGGTCCTGAAAGCAAGAACAACAACACAAAAACAAAAACAATCAGGGTCGTAATCACCTCTAATGATAGACCTGCTGTTGGTCAATATACTAAAATGTAATGCAACTGTTTTATTTCGACAGTAGTAATTCACCTTTTGACCCCACAATACTTTGACCCCGTTGTTATCCGACAGGGGGTTGCCATTACATAAATATATACCGTTTATATATATTTGAATACTACAGAAACGTGTGAGAGCTTTTAAATTGCTGCTAGTGTACAGTGTTATGTATATTGTTGCTTTATTTTATTATTTATTTTATTATTATTTGCATATTTACTCTTCTTAATTCCCACTACGTGGTTTGTCGGGTGCCGTGTCATAAGAATTTCATTGTGCAGGATGACGCTGTGTTGTTTGGTGCATTTGACAAATAAACTAAGCTGAATCAGTAGCATTAAGAAACCGTTATGCATTTCTGTCATGATTGTAGTCTTATACAAGGCTGAAATGTGTTCTGTTGTGGTGAGCTGGTGTAGGATGTCATCTTTTGCTAGTCATCTTTTGCTAGTCAGTCCTTCACAAACGGAGATTAATGACAAATCCAAAGTGCAGAATTGCTAAACCATATAACGTCAGCCTCGGTATCTAGGCACGTCTACAGCTTTAAATACTTAAACGCGTTTACTTGGCTTTTACCTTGATGTTTACTTGTGTTGCATCCACAATGTCCACCAGTGGCTTCGGAACCATGTTGCTGTATTTCCCTGCCTTTGATGTTCCCTGTTGCCAAATATCATCCACGGGAGAAAGTACTGGGAGAGCAAAAGAGAGCAAGATGGATCCCGTGGTCAAAGAGACGAGTTGCACCCGTTTCCGGACCCTGTCCCACGCGACAGTTAATCACATTAGTAAGGCATTAGTAAGCCCTGTAATCTTAAAACTCCCCGTTTCCAACAACCTGGCCCAATCAGAATATACGCAGAATTTATCCACAAAGACTTTTTTTTTCGCCTGTGTATGCGCACTTTTAAGGGGCTTGAGTTCATGGGGATACTTCTACCGTGCATATCCATCACTTAGGGATCCCCAATTAATCAGGCCAAACAATTGCACCGACTGACTCAATGTAACACCAAGAGATATTCTTTTAGGTTTTAGTTTGCAGTGGACTTTTGGTTTTGGGGGTTTAACTTTTTGACTTCTGTCACCTGCAAATTTAAACCTGAGAGATTTGTACAAACCGGGTGTAACCGTCTATGCCATGGTACGTTATAATAAAGGCCAATTATCTTAACCAGGATCTCATCCTTAAACTTAAAAGGGGAAACATTTGGGGGGGGGGTCTGTTTACTCACCCACCAATGACAAAGAAATCTCTGTGGGATTTTTTTTGTTTTTTTTTACAACACTGAGTATGCCTCTGGTAGAACAGAACTACTGAAAGTGTGTACAGTACACCCTTCCTTGTTCACAGATTAACAACGACTAGCAGGGTATTAAATGTAGGCTTCAATAAGGTCATGACCTCTACAACCAGCACCATGATTAGATTTATTTATATGTTCAGACTTTGAACATATATATGAACATATTATTTATATGTTCAGATTTTGAATGGCAATACATGTTTTTATCCCGACAATAATAGATTCCTAAAATGTGTGTGTGCGCTTGTGAGAATAAGAGAGATAAGACTAAAGATTAGAAAATATCCAGCTACTTTAGTTGCAGTCGGAGTTAGTGCCTTTGGCCTGTTGTTTTTCTGTGACTCATTTTGATATTGCAGTAAATAAAGTACAAGAAAGGGAATGGGTCGTACCTTTAATTTATGTCGGGAATATAATTGAATGTTTGGAGCTGAAACCAAACGCAGAAAAAACCCGTGTATATACATAATGAGCTGAATGTATAGTTCCTGTCTGTAGGACTGCAGCGCTCAAACCTGTGCTGCCGTGTGTCCTCTGCGCACGCGCAAAGTCTCAGCAATCCAGTGGAAGCATCGGAAAAAACGATGGCTCTTGACAATTTTCTTTTCGGTCAGTGCATACTTTATTTTTTAGCCTTTCTTTTCAGTTTCATCTCTGTTGTTCCGCTGTCCGAAAACGGAGATGACTTCCAGGGGAAATGCCTGTTGTTCGCGGACGGTATGTGGCGGAGTGAAAACCTGACAGTAGGGAAACAACGCTTCATGGTCGAAGAATGGGGACCGGAATCTTCCTGCCGCTTCATCACTTTCGTCGGCATCGTCTCCCTCATCATCTCTGCTGTTCAAGCGTGGCGCACTTTCTTCTACCTTTGCAAGGGGCACGACGAGTGAGTGTGCTAAATTCAAGGCAGCATTTAGGATAATTGTCAGTACTAGGCTTAACATGTCCACATCGTTCACCCAAGCCAAGTTGAGTGAAAATCGTGCCAGTGTTAGGTGTGGCGTGGGTTAGACAAATTTAATTAATGTTTTTTCGAATGTTGAGTACTAAATTGCGTGACGTCGAAAAGGATGACTCATTCCAGTGATTGGCAGCAGCACGGTGTGTGGACCAAAGGAAACATGAGCTTCCTACCGGAAGGTTATATTGTCAATATACTACCTCATGATGTGTCGTCCCTAAGAACAGCTCTTAGCGGTGGCATGTCCGCTATAACCAGGCCCGGCGCGAGAACAAACGTGTTGGACGGGCATTTGATTTCCATGGGCGGTCACGTTTATCCTACTTAACAATGTAGAATAGTAACTGTCAATCAAATAGGAAAGCTTTTAGTAACTACAGTAGTTTCGCATTATTTGTAGCTTAGTGATCACATCACTTAATAAAGCTCATCTTCGATCGCATTTGCGGATGAAGGTAAGAGAGCTGCATTCCCAAAAGTACCATTTTGGGAAGCATCTTACCCAAACTATTTTTGGGTGACAAAACATTCTCGCTGGGGGGGCATTGCCCCCCAATGCCCCCCTCCCTCCCTCCCCCGTGTCTTGATGAGTCAAAGTGGTTATTAACAGTGGCGAGTTAGAGGTTCTTTCTGCATTCACATATGTATGTTCACCTCAGAAAACTCCATTCTACTCCGCAGCTCTTTCTTCCATGCCTTCCTGAACCTGCTGGTTAGTTTGGTGGGAGTGAGTCTCGTGTTTGTGGCCAGCACCATCACCAGTGTGGGCTTCAGCTCGTGGTGCGATGCCGTCACGGGGAACGGGGCCATGCCAAGCAGGTGAGGCCATATTCCTTCTGTGACGGTGTGTAAAGTGCCTGTTGTCGTAAGCATTATGAATGGTCTAACTCAGTGTTTCTTAACCCTGCTCCTGGACGCCCCCCTGCCCTGCATGTTTTAGATCTCTCCTTGCCCTAACACACCTGATGTAGCTCATCAAGGACTTGTTAATGAGCTGATCATTTGAATCAGGTGTGACGGAGCAGGGAGAGATCTAAAACATGCAGGTCAGGGGGGCATCCAGGAGCAGGGTTGAGAAACCCTGGTGTAACTCATCAATGTTTTAATGTGAGTGACGTTCAAATAACATTTGAGCAGTTATACAAACACACAATGCGAAAGGTGACTGTTTAGGTTGATGAGTGTTTAAAAAATGTGCTTATGTTGTAATGCCCTTATTTAGTTACCATTTGAACTGACACCCTCAAACCAAGCACCATCTTGCTCACTGATAGGATTGTGACATTGTCACATATCCTTTCAAATGTGCAAAAAACATGTATTAGAGTTAGGAGCTGGTTTGAACAATTGCTGATTACCTAGCAGATTCTCTACACGTTGTGTTAACACTGAGCAGTTCTGCGTAATGTCTAGCCCAACTGTCAGACCAATTCTACTGAAGCCCGACTCTTCGGCAGGGTTTTACTGCTCTCATGACCTTGATTAATATGTCGGTGATTACTTAGCCAAACAGTGTAGATGCTAATATGCCAGTTTATATGATCGACAGTTCTCAGATCAGTTTTCTGATATTTTCTTTGTCTTCAGCTGTGAGGACCTGCAAGACACAGATCTGGAGCTGGGCGTGGACAACTCATCTTTCTATGACCAGTTGGCAATTGCGCAGGTAAGCACCTGTGTAAAACCACCCTGTGATAAGTCTGTTATATTCCATACCTGTGGTTGGAATTTTAGTCAGGTTTTTCCTCACGGCAAAAACGTGAATATGTGATTCTTTACTTGGGTATCTGTACAGTACACAGGCATTGAAGTCAAACACTTGACACAGTCTCTGTTGAACTGTAAAAAAAACAAATGTTGCAAGCTAGTCTTTTGTTGCTTTCAGTTTGGAAAATTATTATTCCTGCAAGTATTCCCTAAATCTTTACTGTACTAAAGAATAACAAACAGCATTTTGCTGTGAATAAATGTTCCATTTATCCGTGAAGGGATATTTTTTTTGTTGGTATTTCTGAGTCCGTTTCAGTGATAAAATAAGAACCCAAATTTAAAAATTTTTTCAAAAATAAATATATAATACAGTTTTTCAGTGTAATGCCCCTTTAATTTGTTCATCTGGCAAACAAGGAATTTCCCAGTCTTGGGAAAGTTTGTAGCCTACTGCTATTTCAAATGACGTGAGTACAGACGACTATTAGAACCTGTGATGAACCTGTCAGATGTCTGCTGTGCACACATCTTGCTTCTCCTTTTCTGTCACCCTCTTTTATTTCTCAATTTGTTCTGTCTTTCCCTCCCTCCCATCTCTTTTTCTCCCTCTTTTCCTTTCTCTCACTCTCTTTTGCCCTCCCTCCCTCCCTCCCTCCATCTCTCCCATTCTCATTCTCCCTCCCTTTATCTTTCTCTTTTTTTTTCGGTCTCCCTTGCCTTCCCTCCGCCTCCAGTTCGGTCTGTGGTCTACCTGGTTGACCTGGTTGTCCATCACAGTCATGGCCTTCCTCAAGGTCTATCGTAACCATCGGCAGAGGGAGCTTCTCGACAGCCTGATCCATGAGAAGGAGCTGCTCCTGGGCCGAGGCTCTCCAGTCCGTCGGGGCTCCGAGGCCACGGAGCACAGCGGGATGATTTAGCCGGGCGCTAGCTAAATGCCCTGGAAGACCTGTGACATAACACTCCCGCCTACTGCCATCTCCGTAGGCTGAATGTAAACTGGAGATTTGTCGCATTGTAGTCGTGTGTTACCTCGGTGCAAATCTCCCACTGACGTCTACAGGCACACTAAAACATGCTATTGTAGACCAAGTCTTCCTAATACTAAAGTGAAGTAGACCACATTTAAAGAAAGGTACCACATCTTCCTCTGAAAAACAAACACCCACTTAACCTTGTCCAGATAGCACAACTCGCATTGCCCCCTCAACACTCCAGAAGAGATGCCCAATAATAACCCTGTGACCCCAGAACAGTGGTCAGACGAACACCAAGTGAGATACCAGGCAGGCAGGGGATTAATTCTGCCAAATAAAATTTTTGATTTGAGAAACATTTTGTCGGAACAGAGCAAAACGGGGAGGGACTTTCTGTAATATATATATATATATACACACACACACACACACACACACACACACACACACACACACACTGAACAAAATTATAAACGCAACACATCAAGATGCTGATCAGACAGCATGAGAATTGCACAGGTGTGCCTTAGGCTGGCCACAATAAAAGGCCACTCGAAAATGTGGAGTTCCATCACACAGCACAATGCCACAGATGTCGCAAGTTTTGAGGGAGCGTGCAGTTGGCATGTTGACTGCAGGAATGTCCACCAGAGCTGTTGCCCGTGAATTGAATGTTCATTTCTCTACCATAAGCTGTCTCCAAAGGCGTTTCAGAGAATTTGGCAGCACATCCAACCGGCCTCACAACTGCAGACCACGTGTAACCACACCAGCCCAGGACCCTCCATCTTCACCTCCAAGATCGTCTGAGACCAGCCACCCGGACAGCTGCTGCAACAATCGGTTTGCATAACCAAAGAATTTCTGCGCAAACTGTCAGGAACCGTCTCAGGGAAGCTCATCTCCATGCTCGTTGTCCTTATCGAGGTCTCGACCTGACTGCAGTTTGTCGTCGTAACCAACTTGAGTGGGCAAATGCTCACATTCGATGGCGTCTGGCACTTTGGAGAGGTGTTCTCTTCCTGGATGAATCCCGGTTTTCACTGTACAGGGCAGATGGCGGACAGCGTGTATGGCGTTGTGTGGGTAAGCGGTTTGCTGATGTCAACGTTGTGGATCGAGTGGCCCATGGTGGCGGTGGGGTTATGGTATGGGCAGGCGTGTGTTATGGACAACGAACACAGGTGCATTTTATTGATGGCATTTTGAATGCACAGAGATATCGTGACGAGATCCTGAGGCCCATTGTTGTGCCATTCATCCACGACCATCACCTCATGTTGCAGCATGATAATGCACGGCCCCATGTTGCAAGGATCTGTACACAATTCCTGGAAGCTGAAAACACCCCAGTTCTTGCATGGCCAGCATACTCACCGGACATGTCACCCATTGAGCATGTTTGGGATGCTCTGGATCGGCGTACACGACAGCGTGTTCCAGGTCCTGCCAATATCCAGCATCTTCGCACAGCCATTGAAGAGGAGTGGACCAACATTCCACAGGCCACAATCAACAACCTGATCAACTCTATGTGAAGGAGATGTGTTGCACTGCGTGAGGCAAATGGTGGTCACACCAGATACTGACTGGTTTTCGGACCCCCCAATACAGTGAAACTGCACATTTTAGAGTGGCCTTTTATTGTGGCCAGCCTAATGCACACCTGTGCAATACTCATGCTGTGTGATCAGCATCTTGATGTGCCACACCTGTGAGGTGGATGGATTATCTCGGCAAAGGAGAAGTGCTCACTAACACAGATTTAGACAGATTTGTGAAAAGAGAAATAGGCCTTTTGTGTACATAGAGAAAGTCTTAGATCTTTAAGTTCAGCTCATGATAAATGGGGGCAAAAACAAAAGTGTTGCGTTTATAATTTTGTTCAGTGTATATTACAGGACGTATATGTATGTTTGACAAAACCTTCAAAGCTCAAACATTTGGTTAAGTGGGATAAATACACCCCTGTACTGAATTCCCTGTCTACTCTATTGTCTCACCATTGTCAATTGAAACAGTCTAATGAAATCCAAAACAACCAAAAAACTGATCTTGCACTTAATATGTATGCTGTGTAATGAATAATTATGAATTATATTAGTGGTTCCCAACCAAGGGTTTTAGGACCTCTGGGTGTACAGGTGCTGGTCATAAAATTAGAATATCATCAAAAAGTTGATTTATTTCAGTAATTCCATTCAAAAAGTGAAACTTGTATATTATATTCATTCATTACACACAGACTGATATATTTCAAATGTTCATTTCTTTTAAGTGTGATGGTTATAACTGACAACTAATGAAAATCCCAAATTCAGTATCTCAGAAAATTAG
>JACXGI010018680.1:0-12965 GCA_016801175.1 Esox masquinongy | reverse complement strand
GTGAGCAAAAATCCCAGAACCACACGGGGGGACCTAGTGAATGACCTGCAGAGAGCTGGGATCAAAGTAACAAAGGCTACCATCAGTAACACACTACGCCGCCAGGGACTCAAATCCTGCAGTGCCAGACGCGTCCCCCTGCTTAAGCCAGTACATGTCCAGGACCGTCTGAGGTTTGCTAGAGAGCATTTGGATGATCCAGAAGAGGATTGGGAGAATGTCATATGGTCAGATGAAACCAAAATAGAACTTTTTGGTAAAAACTCAACTCGTCGTGTTTGGAGGAAAAAGAATGCTGAGTTGCATCCAAAGAACACCATACCTACTGTGAAGCATGGGGGTGGAAACATCATGCTTTGGGGCTGTTTTTCTGCAAAGGGACCAGGACGACTGATCCGTGTAAAGGAAAGAATGAATGGGGCCATGTATCATGAGATTTTGAGTGAAAACCTCCTTCCATCAGCAAGGGCATTGAAGATGAAACGTGGGTGGGTCTTTCAGCATGACAATGATCCCAAACACACCGCCCGGGCAATGAAGGAGTGGCTTCGTAAGAAGCATTTCAAGGTCCTGGAGTGGCCTAGCCAGTGACCAGATCTCAACCCCATAGAACATCTTTGGAGGGAGTTGAATGTCTGTGTTGCCCAGCGACAGCCCCAAAACATCACTGCTCTAGAGGAGATCTGCATGGAGGAATGGGCCAAAATACCAGCAACAGTGTGTGAAAACCTTGTGAAGGCTTACAGAAAACGTTTGACCTCTGTCATTGCCAACAAAGGGTATATAACAAGTATTGAGATGAACTTTTGTTATTGACCAAATACTTATTTTCCACCATAATTTACCAATAAATTCATTAAAAATCCTACAATGTGACTTTCTGGATTTTTTTTTCTCATTTTGTCTCTCATAGTTGAAGGGTACCTATGATGAAAATTACAGGCCTCTCTCATCTTTTTAAGTGGGAGAACTTGCACAATTGGTGGCTGACTAAATACTTTTTTGTCTCACTGTAGCGAACCGTGGGCCCACTGTACCGTTGCATCCCTAGAGGTTAATGTTAGGATTTAGGTTAGGGGTAAGGTTAGACAGCAGAAACAGTAACAGTTAAACAGAAACGCCTGACCACGAGTCCCTAGCAAAACTTTACTTCAGTTAAAGCTACATATGTGTACCATTTCCCCTACCAGTGGTACTTACTGTAAAAATGTGCAAATATGCACGTAAAACAGAGATCTGTACTATCTTTGTACCATTCACATATCCAATATGCGTTTGCAATGCATTAGTCCAGTATTTAACACTAGAACCGACAGGCCTTTCTAACCCCCAGTATCCGCCAGAGCTGAACGCCGTTTGGCGTCACTAGCATACGAATCGCCCATATTACCATGGACATTCTCCTCCACAGCATCATTATCACCACCGGATGGTGATCACACCAGGATGCAGATCTGTTTTCAGCTGATCAATGTCAGTTACGCATGGACTGTCAGCAGTGGTTCGAGTCCCTACTAGCACAATACATTGAAAATACGTCTTTATGGTTCAAAAGACGTTTATAAGATGCATTTCAAACTATTTCCCAAAGTGCAGTGACAGTAAAGAGATCACCTGACGTAACTGTTTCCCAGTGGTGCTTTTAGTGATTTTTGGGCCCCAGGCAGAGACTGGTTGAAGCCCCAACATCATCCATTTTTTACCTTATTGTCCGTATCAAAGCCATACCGGCAACATTTTGAACATACCTTCTTTCTGTATTGTTAAATGGATCTGCCACTTCCAAAGACACTTGTACTGCTGCCCCTTTCAGTAGAGTATTAAAAAGTTTCGGTAACACTTTATTTGAAGGGGTGTGCATAAGAGTGATATGACATTGTCATGATACTGTCATAGCCATGACATGACACATTTTGGAATCATTATGAACGTTTATGAATGTTGTCATTAGGTGTCATTCGGTTGATTATGTCATTTTTTATGCAAGGTTGACATTGTTTGGGATGTCTTTGTTATGACAATTTGACATTAACTGAGTCAACACAACCTGTCAATGTCTTTGTTATGACAACTTGACATTAACCACGACAACATTAGATTAGATTCAACTTTATTGTACTTGAACAAATACAGTACAATGAAATTGAAGGAGTAGGGTAGCATGTGCAATTGAAATGCAGGGATAGCAGCAATGAGGCTCCAGAGGTAAACACGTACTTGTAACAACTGAAAACTTCTTTGCAACAGACTTTGCAAGGCATTGTCAGAGTCCAGTAGTACAAAGAGTGGATTGTTAGTGATGGGTCACCTAGTTCAGCAGGGTTACAGCAGATGGAAAGAAAGTGTTCCTGAGCCTGCTGGTGTGGGAATGAAGAGACCTGTACCACCTGCCTGATGGAAGGAGGGCAAACAGTTTGTAGCATGGATGTGAAGGGTCCCTGATGATGCCACACACCCTGTGCAGACACCGCTTGTGCTGGAGGTCTACGATGGCCGGGAGGTGGGTACCAGTGATGTGCTGGACGGTTTCCACCACCCGTTGCAGGGCCTTCCAGACGGCTACAGAGCAACCGCCAAACCATGCTGTGGCGCAGTTAGTCAGAAACATAACCTGTCATAAACATGTCATAGCAGGCCTGATTATCAAACTTGAAGAAACTATTTACCTTTATGTGTTAGCATTAAATACAACTGTCATATGTGGTTGGTTTCGACATTGGTTGTCATGAGGCCATTATAATCGTGTCATGAATACAGTGGTACAATTTGGACTTGTCATAAAGATGTCATGACGTGTTATAACACTGTCAAAAGCATTCATAACAGTGTCATGAATATTTTTCTTGACCTCAAGTACAGTGGTACAATTTGGACTTGTCATAAAGATGTTATGACGTGTTATAACACTGTCAAATGCATTCATAACAGTATCATGAATATTTTTCTTGACCTCAAGTACAGCGGTACAATTTGGACATGTCATAAAGATGTCATGACGTGTTATAACACTGTCAAATGCATTCATAACAGTGTCATGAATATTTTTCTTGACCTCAAGTACAGTGTTACAATTTGGACTTGTCATAAAGTTGTCATTAAGTTTGTCAAATACTGTCATAAAGATGTAATTAAATCTGTCAAATGCTTTTAACTACCTTAACAAAAGCAAGAAATGTCCTTTATTGTTTTTGCACAACAAATGTTTCCTAAAAAAAAAAACTTCTTTCAACAATCGTACTTTGGTAACACTTTCCGATAAGTGTACATGAAAAACCATTAACAAATTCAGGAGTTACCTAGAATGAACATTGATGAACAAGACATGAACAAACGGTTAACAATGATAACCCTTACTTTATTAATGATTTACTAATGCATTAAATAACAGAGTGTAGTGTAATTTGTTCATGTTGACACAGGACATAAGCTCATGTTGTTTTTTGCAAGAACACACAGTTTGTACTGTAATTCTTTAAGGTTGATACAGGACATCCATTCATGTACAGTACCTAGTTCTTTGCATGAACAATAGCCCAAGTAATATAAACTATTCGTAATATAATCACATTGAAAACATTATTTATAAAGTAGGCTAGATAGTGATAGTTTAACAAATTACCTTCATGTTAACACAAATAGAACATGGCTGAGCAAGTTAGCAAAGTGCTACCCGGAACTGACAAACACTTGACTGGAGCTAGCATACAGCTAACTGGAGCCAGCTAACAACCAACCGAAGCCAGCTAACAACAAGGAACTAGCTAATCGCTAACCCTTACAGTGCAATGATTTCAAAATTCCTATACAATACAGTTACAAAATTCAATTATATTAATCCTAGGGATATTGTCAGGAGTGTTGTTTTCGAAAAAAACAATTCAGTACAGTACAGTAACAAATTTGTTTTTTGAAAGGAATGCACCACCGTATTGGTATTTTACATAGGCATGGGTCTCTGTCCTAGTCATAACATTACCATGCTTTTCCAACCCTCTACATACACTTTAACAGGCAAGTTATCAAACTGTATCTAAATGTCCAGTGTACTTTTGTACTTTACCGAGCTAGAAAACAGGATAAATGATGAGAAAGACATGGCTTTTCCTTGAAGAGTTACGAGAACGCGCAGGTGTTTGGATTGTTAACGGTCCCAACGCAACACGACCACGTCAAACTGCCCCCTATAGGCCAACCGTAGTAAGTGTCTTTCAATATAAAAGTGTTCTTCAAAATTCTATATCAACCCCAAATGCGACCATACATTTTCTATGCGTCACACCTATTTGAAGACGTAAGTAGCCAGTCTACCTTATTAATAATGGTTACTGCAGTGTAAACATATTAACAAATTGGATTATGTATATTATCTCTTGAATAATGTATATTACTTAGCCTATTGTTCATGCAAACCACTAGTTACATGAATGGATGTCCTGCATCAACATTAACAGAATTACAGTACAAACTATGTTCCTGCAAAAAACTTTGATATTAACTTGACTTGTTTTTTCACATCATGGAAAGGTCTGCCCAAGACACCATTATAATGGCGTATGGCTAACCAGTGGTGCCACTCCATCATTTTGAGGTGAATCTTCAGTGACTCACGAGTGCAATTACCTCTATAACTCCATATTTTCAATTTGTATTTCTGCCATGCATACTCAATATGCTGAGTATGAGCACCAGTATCAGGATCAGCAAAGTTCCTTTCATGGCAGACAGAATACTGGCTAAATAGTTCCTTCAAGTTTGATAATTAGGCCCATGTTTATGACAGGTTATGTTGTCTTGGTTACTGTCATGTTGTCATAAAAAAGACACTGACAGGTTATGTTGTCTCAGTTAATGTCAAGTTGTCATAACAAAGATATTGACAGGATATTTTGTCTCAGTTAATGTCAAGTTGTCATAACAAAGACATTGGCAGGTTATGTTGTCTCAGTTAATGTCAAGTTGTCATAACAAAGACATCCCAAACAATGTCAACCTTGCATAAAAAATGACAATCAACCGAATGACACCTAATGACAACATTCATAAACATTCAAAATGATTCCTTCATGTGTCATGTCATGGTTATGACAGTATCATGACAGTGTCATGTCACTCTTATGCACCCCTTCAAATAAAGTGTGACCAAAGTTTCTTCCTATGCTGTACATTTCCTTATCTGTCCACTGGGAGGGCCCCATATACCTGGATCAGACATTATATTCTGTGTCACTAAACTGTCATAGCTTTTTGGGGTGCCAGGGGAGGGTAAACGTTAACATCGAAAATTTGTGATCAGTAGCATTGTCTTTATCACCACCATAATCAATATTGGCGTCATTGTAATCAAAATGTGTGATGTTAGAAGAACGACATGATGGAATTGAGTCAATGTCTTCTTAACCTCTGTCTGGTGGCCGTTAGTGAAGCCAGGGATACCGCATTCTTAGATGACTGTCAAACTGTCATATTCAGTAATAACTGCAGCCGCTAAGCTATTCACATTCATGACACAGTAGCCACTAAGCTACGTAGTAGCCACTAAGCTACAACGGTTATGGAAACTCGCGCTATTTACCTCTTTCCTTCTTTTTTCTGCCTCGCTCATATATGAGCATTTCATATTTTAAAAACGTTGCTATCCATCTCTTCCATAGAGTAGCAGGCTCAGGCTGACTGAGTAAGCTAGCTAACCTCTTTCGGCTGCAGCATTGAGAAACAATATGGGACAGACCATTTGAGAAACGGGGGGGTTCTCAAATGGGTCTCAAACATAAATATATCTAAATGTATTAGAAGGCATGATTAAATTTGAGTATCACTTTGAGAACACGATCAGATCTTACGACAAAAAATAACTATAAAAAACAATTTATTATTATATTTTAATTATTTCAGTTTGCATTTTTACGGGGCCCTAGGCCTTCTGGGGCCATAGGTGGCTGCCTACCTTGCCTAATGGTAACGACTGCATCTGATGTTACCTCAGGGGTAGGGAACTCTGGTGAAGGCGGGCCAAAACACTTCTGTTGTTTTGGTTCTACTTGCTACTTAACTCAACTCACTTGGTCCCTGGTCTGAATCAGTCCCTGATTAGAATGAGATGACGAATAACAAAAGTGGTTTGGAACTTCGTGTACCTGGAGTGGGCTATCTCTGCTTTGCAACTTACTATATTGACCCTTAAGTTCTTAGGGGTCATAGATGTGTACACGCACGCACGCACACACAATCTCACGTTGCACAAGCCCACACAGGATCTTGCCTGCTCACACATTCAATGCAAACACTAATGCCGACTTCAGTGCCTGAGATAGCTTACGGGACCTTAGGGATGGCAGATTAGGCCAGGGAATGCAGTTGTCGCTCAAAAACCCGCCACACCCATTAAGAAATGACCAACCGACAGAGAAAGACAGAGACAAACAGATACAGACAGAAAGAGACAGCGAGAAAGACAGAGAGAAAGTACCATATCCTGTTCAATCCAATTTACCAGAAGTCAGAGAAGCAGTTATGATGAGCAAGTGGGGTAATTACATAACCCTCTTTTATACTACACGAAAGATGTCAGGCCAATCACGGCTGACAAGATAATATCCTATTTGCGCAATGTTGAATTGTCCTCCCAGGCTTTCTAAAGGCTACCCTATTCTCTACATAGTGCGCTACTCTTAACCAGAACCCTACTGTGATGCAGAATCTATTTTTCCCTATGCTGTTTGGCTCCCACTGGTTGAATAAGAAGCTAAGGAGGAGTGAAAAATAGAGGTGCTGGCTGAAGCTGAACACATTGTCCACCTGCTTGGCAGGCAGCGAGTTTGTAGTTGCTTTTCAAGGTTCCTTGGTTTGTGTTAGATCTTGGATTTGTTCCAGAGGCTTGTATTATTCAGGCATTTCTTAGGATGGCTGCTAACACTGAACTTTGCCAGGGATTTCATGATTCAATATTATCCTGATGCGTAAGTCCTGATATAATATTTCTCAGGATTCTATATATATATATATTGCTGTCCGATACTGTGATTCTAATGCAGAACATATTGCTTACCATATCTTATACATGCCTCCTGCTGTGGAAGAAACAGAACAATGATTTACACTGATTTGGATACTGTTTATTAGGCACTAAACAGATCAGGAAAGATTGAAAAAGAAAGGGACCAAAAAGGGAATGTTTTGTTTCATGTGCAAAACCATCTACAAATATTTTCCGTTGCTGGCCCTGATCAACACACCCAGAAATATTTCAGACTAGGTAACAAAAATTAGACTGCCCTAAGACTGAGTTTTTCCAATTCCGTATCTATGGCTCTGGGTTTGTGTTACATTTACACCATGGTTGGGCAACCTGGATGGTGGTGGGGGCCACAGAATGTATGTACTGTCATCAGGGGGCCGCAGATTAACTTGGAATAACATCAGGGGGCCGCAGTCATCAGGGGGCCGCAGATTAATTTATTAACAAATACATTAAAAGTAAACTAGGTCTGATGCTAGTTCACGTATATCTGGGCAATTTTAAAATATTGAACAACTTGCCATTTTCCCGCTCTGCTCATCTCTCCCAGGATTCAGCATGTTCGCTGCCGTGTAATTAAACGCGTAAACCCTTTGAACACTACATGTTTTTTGGCTGTTTTCACTACTTTGATATTTTGGCTTGTACAGAGACTTCTGTAATAGGTATTGTCAAGTGTTTTATGGCTCAGACATCAGCACACTCTCAGCTACACTTAGAAAGACACCACAACAGCTTTCTAAGACCCTGAAATTACTGTTATATATGTAAACAAGCAAAAAATGATTTCAGGTCTATTTCAAAGTTTTGTTTCCAGCATAGATTTTGCTTCCAGTACAAACTTTACAACAAATTTAAGGTCAAACATGATATATATATATTTTTCTATTTTTTTTGTGTATATTTTTCTTTTACTGTTTTCTAAATTCATCTGAGGGCTGCAAAAGGAGGGTGTGGGAGCCGCATGCGGCCCGCGGGCCGCCAGTTGCCCATGCCTGATTTACATCTTAGTTATTTAGCAGGTGCGCTCATGCAGAATCACTTACAGCAATTTGAGTTGTATTGCTCAAGGAAAAGACCTTGCCTGATCCAGGATTCAATCAGACGTCAGATGCTCTAACCACTAGGAAACCTCCCTCACCTTTGTTGCTCTTTTCTAAACCCCAGGGAAGAATGTCTACTCTGTCTCTCAGAGCGCAGCATCCTGCCAAGCCTGGAGGAAACTAGAGGAGCAACTGATGGCTAACAAGGGAAATGAGAAGCTAACAGAAAGATGATCAAAGAAGCTTTATGATTTACGAATGCAGTCCAGTGAAGAGCACACCTATTTCTCTCCTCAACTCATCCCTCTCTCTTTCTCAGGGAAGGACAGGGGATTGGGATGGCCTCCCATTTCCAAAATGACATTCCCATGTGCTTCCAGAATGCATGTGCTTGACAGTCAACTTAAAATAATAGAAAGGAGCATCAGTGAAGGACTTTTAAATAGAGGTTCTACATCAAATATATATATATATATATATATATATATATATATATATATATATATATATATATATATATTTATGATTATTTTTACCATTTATTTTATATGGGACCATGAATGTGCAACCATCATTGAGAAAATCCTCAATCCGTTTTTTAGACCACCTTAGAGGCACCAAATTCCATTTGTCAAATATAAGGAAAAGGAGGTTCATTGGGACACAACCAAATACTTTTCAGTCATCATAAAATGGAGGTCGTCTTACAGTATATGAGAATGAAGTGAAAAAACTTTGAATTTTGAAAAGCCCATTTAAACAGTCAAACCATTGAGAGAAAATACTGCCATGTCGGCAAACAGATTCCTGAGTCGTAAATACGGCAAGAGACAGGCTAAATGCTTGCTTACAGTAAATAACCCATTTACAAGGTTCCAAAGCCAACACAATTTATTAGAATGCTGCCTTCATGACCAGAGAGGAGAATGCTCTATCGAATATGGCACAGTAGTGCCATAAATTTGTTATTGGAACATAATTGCCCCGGTACAGCCTCCCAGGCTGATGGTTAAGGGACTCTGCCAAGTGGTACGTATCTCACAATAAAATTCACAAGAAAGACTTTACACACTCTTTTCCAATCTAGCAAGTGCGCTCCCTTGAAAGAAGAAGCATTTTCCTTCAGTGACATAGGAGACAAGGTAAGGACTTGGTATCCAAAAACATTGAAAGAAATATAACATTATTCTATCCTAGAAAACAATAGAATGGTAAAAAAAAATTATACAGATAGATTAGCAAAACTGCTTCACAGACTATCATTTTGAAGGAGCTAACAGCTAGCTAGCTAAGTTTAACTATCTCAAGCTATCTTGGTTGTGAGTATAGAATCTAAATGGCAAACATGTGAAAAAGAACAACTTACACTGGCTAACCTATGAAATTATTTACTTTACTGCCTAGACAGCTATATTCTTTGAATCAATGAGCTACAAAAGGCTAAAGAACAAACAGGCTCCTCCCAGGCTAGTAGGAATAAATAGGTGCCTCCCAGGCTGGTAAGTATAACAACCTAGCTATACAGGCAATCAGTAAGTGTTATTTTATCATAGGTTAGCCTGTATAAGATGTTTTTTCACATGTTTACCTTTTTGATGTGCTACTCTCAGTGAAAATACTGCTAGCTTAAATTTGCTAGCAAGCTTCTACCTTCTTCCAGAAAATTAGTTTTGCTCATCTATCTGTCAACCAGGGAAATGTTCAATGTTTTACCATTCTAGTGTTTTCTAGTTTATAATGATGTTTTATTTTATTCAAGGTTTTTGGATGTCTAGTCCTTACCTTTTTCTCAGGGTGACTGGAAAGACAAGGGATGTTCATTCTGGGATAGGCTCGCTTGCACGATTGGGAATTTTGTTGGGTGATACGTACCAATGGTCAGACTTCCTTAAACATCAGCCTGGGAAGCTGTACCGGGGCAATAATTATCCCATAAACAAGCACAACAACACACATATACACACACAGCTAAACAGTGCTGTCAACACTACAAACAGTATTTTGAAAAAAGGTAGAAGATAACACCCTGAAAGTGAATCATTCCACCAGGTATACAAATCTGATTTGAAGAGAAGTTGTGGCTAAGACCATCTGTAAAGAGTAGAGTAACTGATATGTGCTGAATCTCTGAGATACCTAGTCGGTGATATGGGATCTTATGTTCACTTCCTCAAAGAAAGCAGTGGTGAAGATAAAATAATGTTGAAATGCCTTGCAGAGTGTGTGTTGTGTCTGTGTAAATGGGAAACACTTTTGAATTAACACATTCAGCAGGCAAACATCGGTTTCCCACAGGGAAAACAATCTTAAGTAAAATGTGTGTATTAAAGTGTCTACTGCCAGACATTTACAAGTTTCTGTGTGAGAGAGATGGGCTGTACGTTTATTTTGTGTATGTAAGATTACTGTAAATGTCTGATAGCCTTTGTCCTAGTTTTATTTGTTTTAAATTGATTTGTTTTGCACACACATTTCCCATGTCATTACACCAATTTTGAACTCAATGAAGAGCAATCGGGCTGCCAATGGGGAAAGAAATCCACATTATCAACTGCAGAAAAAGTCTACAGTACATCCTGTACACACTCTGTCCCTGTCCTCTACTTTTGTTCCTCTGTGTCTGTCTGTCTCTCAGCCTTGTGAAATATGTGCTGACTCTCCATTCCGCACAATAGAAATGGCTGCCTCTGGCAGAGTGTTCTAGGCTGTTTACAGGACTGATAAACCAGACAAAGCTCTATCACACGTTCACTTTGACCAGTCAATCCAGGCAGTTTAACACTAGAACCGCCAAATGCCTACGCCAATTGGTGCTTGAGTTTGTAATTAAAATAAAACTGCCATTTTGAAAGCTACACCCTCCTCCTTCCATGACTTTTCCTAAATAGCCGTAAATTACATTGTTCCGTTGTCAGAATTCTAAACTGACAAACAGAAAACTATTTAGAGAATATTTACCTGTTTTTTTTACCCCATTTTCAGACTTTATCCGCTAACAACCCACGGCAATTAGCGTTGGTACCCAAAGGTCCGATTCCAATTTCCACACTCACAGATTCACTGATTTTGAAGTGCGTTCTCGCTAAGTCTGTGAGGGTTTAGGGCTGTCCCACTGTCAAATCGTCAAGTGCGCAGGGGCTATTTAGCAGATATTTTGAGCCCTTTATGTACCCTTTTCGTAAGTCCGCATTTCTGCAGACTTTGCCTGAGGGAATTGCCCACAGTTCATATCATTGTGACATGAAACACGGGGGTCACCAGGGGAAGCCCGGTTATCTAAATATTGTGATTAATTCCATATAATGTTTTATCTTGAAGGTAGCCCTATGTTACAGCTATCTAACAAATATTTGCCTAATCTTCAAAAACATTTCCTGTCTGAGTTGTTCAATGCAACTCTTTTTGGCTGTGTTGTTCGGTGCATCTGACAAATAAACCTTGAAACTTGAAAAATATATAACACGAGGTAGGCCTATCGCCTATCATTGTTCTGAGAAAGATGCGTTGAGTAGATAACTAAATCACATTAACATGGGTTGGCTAATATTGGCGGTATTTCAGAAAGCAGGGTTAATATACTCTGGGTTGACTAACTCTGAGCTGTCAAACTCAGAGTTGACGGTTTCAGAACAGGTGGTAACAATTAGGTCAGTCAACTCTGAGTTAAGTTAACCTTGAGTAAAGCACGTGCACGAGGAGATAAAAAGCCCTCATCAGTGGAACGCAGATAACGTGATTCACCATAGCAATAGGAGAAAAAGGTCTCAAACCCCATACTTCTCCCCAGTGGAGATATATTAATGAATGCACAAGCAGAATATGAGTATACAGCTCCGGAAAAAATTAAGAGACGACTGCACCTTTTTCTTTCCTTTCCAAAAAAGTAGAAAAGGAAGGTTTTGTGTGAGGAACAGAAGGGTTAAAATTAAGAGACCACTGCAAATTGAATGCTTCTGCTACTCACTCAAAACTTTCCTTTTCGACTTTTTTGGAGAGGAAAGAAAAAGGTGCAGTTGTCTCTCAATTTTTTTCCGGAGCTGTATATTCAAGAAAAAAGAAATACAGTATCAGCAGCAAAAGAACGTGAGCTAGCGTGTCAGAAAATTGCTGACCGAGACAATGCGTGAGCATTAATTGAAAAAAAGAAAAGTCACATCTCGAGTGTTCCACTTATTAAACATTTATACAGTGGGGCAAAAAAGTATTTAGTCAGCCACCAATTGTGCAAGTTCTCCCACTTAAAAAGATGAGAGAGGCCTGTAATTTTCATCATAGGTACACTTCAACTATGAGAGACAAAATGAGAAAAAAAATCCAGAAAATCACATTGAAGGATTTTTAATGAATTTATTGGTAAATTATGGTGGAAAATAAGTATTTGGTCAATAACAGAAGTTCATCTCAATACTTTGTTATATACACTTTGTTGGCAATGACAGATGTCAAACGTTTTCTGTAAGTCCTCACAAGGTTTTCACACACTGTTGCTGGTATTTTGGCCCATTCCTCCATGCAGATCTCCTCTAGAGCAGTGATGTTTTGGGGCTGTCGCTGGGCAACACAGACATTCAACTCCCTCCAAAGATGTTCTATGGGTTTGAGATCTGGTCACTGGCTAGGCCACTCCAGGACCTTGAAATGCTTCTTACGAAGCCACTCCTTCATTGCCCGGGCGGTGTGTTTGGGATCATTGTCATGCTGAAAGACTCAGCCACGTTTCATCTTCAATGCCCTTGCTGATGGAAGGAGGTTTTCACTCAAAATCTCATGATACATGGCCCCATTCATTCTTTCCTTTACACGGATCAGTCGTCCTGGTCCCTTTGCAGAAAAACAGCCCCAAAGCATGATGTTTCCACCCCCATGCTTCACAGTAGGTATGGTGTTCTTTGGATGCAACTCAGCAT
>JACXGI010018679.1:0-12970 GCA_016801175.1 Esox masquinongy | reverse complement strand
TAGTCTTAACATCCTGATTCTTTCAGATATTTATTATTGTCACGTTCGCTCCCAGTAGCTCTCCCAGTTACCAGGTTCACCACCGGTCCTGTGGTCCTCTGCCACCCTGGTGTCCCCCATTTGGACAGTTCCTCGTAGCCCACGAACCCTGCACACAGTTAGGTGTGCCAGGTCTCACAGGTGTTTAGGGTTTGGGTAATCATGATTGTTATTTCTGCCCTTGCTTTTCTTTGGTTCTTCAAGCAGTATTGATTCCCAGTCAGCCATGTGCTTCTGATGCACTTAAGCTCTCCACAGTCTACTTACCATATATTGTATTAGGTGCTCTATGTTCTCCAGTGTTTTTGTTTGTTTCTTTCAGCGTTCCTTAGTCATGTTAGCCTCATTTCCGTTCTGCCACTGTTTTGGCTAGGTTTTGTTTTGGGCCCAAGCCCACTGTAGCTTTTTGTTAGGCTTCTGGTCATTGTTATTCTCTCTGGTAAAATACACAAACTGCACCTGAGGCTGCGCCTGTGTCCTGAGTGTTCCTTTTACACGCACCCTTCGTGACAATTACACATTTCTTGTTTTACTGCAAACGGTTTCAACACTGCAGTGCATAACTACTGCTAAGACAATATTCATTCAATAGGCTTACTTTTGGTAAGATTTGGTGTCCTAGTTTTGAATAACACAGTAGGAGGTACAGGAGGACTTTGGGATTGCTGGATAGTAAACAATTACTGTACCTTGTGTAAAAACATGTCTCTGTCAGATCCCGGTAAACCACTAAACATGAAAGTGGTGTTGTGTTGTCTGGTTTTCCAGCTTTGTTCGAGGCTCTTGGATTTCTGTAGCTTGCTCCTGGTTCACCATTAGTAAGGCCATATCCAGCGCTGTGGAATCAGGGCCTGCACAGTAATCATGCGTCTAGATTGGATCAGAAACTGCACAGTCCATCGTTGTTGGCAAACATTTCTTGCCTCATTCGTCTTCCTCTATAGGGGCAGGGAATTACGGTCGCCTTTGCCAAACATCAGATCTGTTTTGAATATGACTATTCCATGCAAAGACAGTAGGAACCATACGTTTTTTAGGTACCACCGTCCTCCAACTTTCCCCTCAGCGAAGTCACTGGCGATGAAATGTGTACTGCATATATTTGTGAGATGTTAATGCCACGATGTACTGCCACCAACCACATTTTTCTGACCTCCTCATCGATTGGGAATCAATGTTCATTACTACCTCCTTCGTGGGGCAGAAATGTAAACTTACTCATTGCAAAAAAGTAGTCTGATAAGTGTTCACGATAGCTAGCTAATAATGAAAACAATAACGTAAGAGCGGCCAAAGTCAGTCCCCCGGTATGAAGTGAAATGTATATTTTGTTGGAAACCCAACTAATTCCACTTGGCACTGTCCCTAGTGGTCTGGAGCGCTTCCATTGTGAGCAACTTGAAATGCAGCGTTTCTGCAAATGTTGTTGTGTTTTGGGCTAATGCTTTTGTGTTCTGGGCTGATGCTGTTGTGGTGTGACCCAATGTTGTTGTGTTGTGAGGTAATGCTATTGTGTTGTCACTTAATTTTGTGGTGTTGTGGGTAGTTCATTGTTTTCTGAAATGCAGCATTTTTATAAATGTTTCATTTTTGTTAATGTTGTTGTGTGTTAATGTTGTTTTCAACTTTTGTTTGCATCGCTAATGTTGTTGTGATGTGCACCCGTGGGCCACCGTATTTGTGACTCCAGAGTAACTAAAATAATTCGTTCAAAACGTACAAATCGTTTGCAAACTGCACATCATTAATATCAATTTTCTACTAGCTACCTTTGCAGTCTGGTAGACATGGATTGATTTATTGTAAAAAAAGATACGTAAATCTATTTACAATGAAAATGAGGAGGAAGAGCTGGAGAACAACGTGACAGCTATGAACGAACAACCACCGGCGATCCAGGAAGATCAGGAAGATGGTGGCTGGGAAATGCAGCTAGCTAACGTGGCTCTGGTGGCTAAGAGAAGGATACGGTCGATTCAAGAAGAACACAGAAAGTTCCAAGAGAAATGGACAGACAAATATTTTTTTGTACTGCATGATGGGACTAACTAAGTTCGTCTTATTTGCCAGAAGGCAATCGGTTGTTTTAAACAAGCAAATTTAGAGTGCCATTTCCAGTCACACCATGCTGCCCACTTTCACAAAACATATCCACCACAAAGCAACCTCAGAAACAACAAAATAGCGCAACTCAAAGAACAGCTCAAAGGACAACAAAAGATTATGGACAGATCTAGCACTGTTGCAGAGAAAAACGACAGAGGCAACATATGAGATTGCTTGGATAATCATGAGAAACAAGAAGGCCTTCACATATGCAAAAATTGTTGAAGAATGTTTTTTGGACTCAGCGGAAATAATGTATGCTTATTTCACAAACAAGGAAGTATTTTATTGTAAATTAAGAGACTGCATCTCTCAGACTCAACCTTAACAAGACAGCTCTGGAACAAATTAAGAGACCACTACTATTTTTTTCTCAAATCAGCATCTCTACATGTATGGCAGCCATTCCATTCCAGTGTCTGTTAAATTCCAACACAGGCACACCTCATTTTACTTTATGAGGTACTGATTAGGTGATTACCTGAACCAAATCTAATTTAACAAGGAAAAGTATAAAAAACACAACTGTGGTAATCACTATCCTCTTGCAATAGGACCAGCTGGATGGCAAAAACAGTAGTACCTCAAAGGTAATTTGAAAAAATAACGATTCAGCATGACAAAAGAGTTGAAAAGAAAAGCTTTGAGTGAGGAAAAGAAGGGTTCAATTCTGGCTTTACTGGCAGAGGGATACAGTGAACGTCAGGTTGCTTCCATCCTGAAAATTTCAAAGACAGCGGTTCATAAGAAGGTCAAGCAAGAGACATTGGGGACAACAAAGCTACAGACTGGCAGAGGGCAAAAACGACTGTCCACTGACCGAGATGACCGTCAACTCATTCGAATGTCACTCAACAACCATAGGATGACATCAGGTGACCTACAAAAAGAATGGCAAACAGCAGCTGGGGTGAAGTGCACGGCAAGGACGGTTCGAAACCAGCTCCTAGGGGCAGGGCTGAAGTCGTGCAAAGCAAGAAAAAAGCCCTTAATCAATGAGAAGTGAAGAAGAGCCAGGCTGAAGTTTGCAAAAGACCATAAGGATTGGACCGTAGGGGAATGGAGTAAAGTCATCTTCTTTGACGCGTTGTCTAATGGTTAGACGGAGACCTGGAGAGGCATACAAGCCACAGTGTTTCGCACCCACTGTGAAATTTGGTGGAGGATCGGTGATGATCTGGGGATGCTTCGGCAAGGCTGGAATCGGGCAGATTTGTCATTGTGAAGAACGCATGAATCAAGCCAAGTACAAGGTTATCCTGGAAGAACACCTGCTTCCTTCTGCTCTGACCATGTTCCCCAACTCTGAGAATTGGTTTTTCCAGCAGGACAATGCTCCATGCCACACAGCCAGGTCAATCAAGGTGTGGATGGAGGACCACCAGATCAAGACCCTGTCATGGCCAGCCCAATCTCCAGACCTGAACCCAATTGAAAACCTCTTGAATTTGATCAAGAGGAAGATGGATGGTCACAAGCCATCAAACAAAGCCAAGCTACTTGAATTTTTGCACCAGGAGTGGCATGAAGTCACTCAACAGCAATGTGACAGACTGGTGGAGAGCATGCCAAGATGCATGAAAGCTGTAATTAAAAATCAGGGTTATTCCACCAAATATTGATTTCTGAACTCTCGCTAAGTTAAAACATTAGTATTTTGTTGTTGAAAAATGAATATGAATTTGTGTTCTTTGTATTATTTGAGGTCTGAAAACAAAGCATATTTTTTTGGTTATTTTGAACAGTTGTTACTTTCTACAAATAAATACTCTAAATGACAATATTTTTATTTGGAATTTGGCGACTCAAACATGCGAGGGAAGAAGGGACTCATAGGCCTGTTGAGAAAGAGAGAGGATATTCTCAGTTTTTTACATTTCATTGTATCATTCATCAGGAAGCACTTGTGGCTAAACTCAAAGACTGTGACTTATAGAATGTGATGCAGCGATTTGTGCGTGTGTTGAACATTATTATTGCGAGGGCACTGAATCACCGTCAATTCCACGAGTTGCTGGAAGAATACCGGACTGAATATGTGACTTGATATTTCACAGTGAGGTGGGATGGCTGTCTCGTGGCAGAGTTTTGGGAAAGATTTCTCTCTCTCCTCCCTCACATCCGTGAATTTGTTACAAGCAAGGGGAGAGAGGAGCCAGAGCTGGATGATCCACAGTGGATAAGCTGTTTTTTTTAACTGACATCACCTGCCACCTGAACAAGCTGAATCTCCAGCTCCAAGGGAAAGCTAAAACTCCAGGCTAAAATGCTTTGTGTGGTCAAAGAATTTCAAAATAAAATCACCTCATTGTTCATACCTGACAGACTGTTTGTTCATTTCCCAAAACTCAGAGCAGTCACCACATCCAACCCAGACATATTGCAACATTTTAGATATGATGCATTTGTGTGTGTTTTGGAAGAGTTGAAGATGGACTTTGATATCCTTGAATCTTGATTCATGGTGTACAAGGAATTTTTCAACTTCACTGAGAACCCCTTTCATGTGCCAGTGTTATCTCTGACCCCAGTCATCACAGCTCTGTCGTGACCGCGCTGGAATAGAGATTGAGACGGTAGAGCTGAGGTGTTTAGGTGTTACCCATTTTTAGAGCTTTGTGTCAGATAGAGTATCCACTTCTGAAGCAGTGCGTGCAAAAGGTGCCATTTTTTGTCAGCACCTATTCATGTGAAGCAACATTTTCAACAATGAATATTGTGAAACAAAAGCAGAGAAACAGACTGACCAATACACACTTAGATTGTCTCACAAGGAGAGCAACAACAGACTATAAATTTAGAAATAATTCAGTCAAGGAGCAGAAGAGACATTTTTGCTCATCCAACTACTGAGGTAAATGTTAATATGGGTCTTATACATGTGATGTAGCCTATTTAATGTGTGTATGTATATATCTGTGATGTGCTGTAAATCAAATCAATTGCATGTGCTCTATTGCTCTGAACTTGCTCTCAGTTGATAATTGATAATATTGGAAGAAAAATTAAACAACAAATTAAAGATCTGTGCGGCCCTCTAAATGATTGTCTCAACCCAAAGTGGCCCACATACAAAAAATAGTGACTAACACTGCTCTAGATTAACTACTAGCTCATAGGTACTCTTCAAGACACTCGAAAAAAACATCCAACTTACAAAGATTACAGGTAGCCCTGAACATGGCCATTAAGCGAGCTGGTATGAATCCTGGAGAAAGTGACAGACATTTCAAACAGTTTTGCTGTTTTATACAATTTAATTGTTTCCCTTCAGTTAGAATAAAAGCATAACCATCTTTCCTCATTTGCTGAGCTGTTGCTGTATGTGTGAAAAGAGGAAGAGAAGCACACTGCAAAGGCAACATGCATGAGAAAACTAGGATCAATTCCTATTGCTGGACAGGCAGGGACTGGAACAAAACAAACCTGTCCAAATAACAACAAACTCAATTTATTAAACTGTCAGAAACGTAAAGAGCAAAATACCTAAAAAGTGAATAGGTAAAAAGTATACTGAACACAGTCAATATAGCAGGGAAAGATTGTCATTTCTTTTTAGACACTGCTGCTCTGAACACTACAGTTGAGCAGACTATTAGTTCTCTGAGTAACATAACAAGTAGATGGTGCCAACGGCCAATCTGTAAATTATTTAGGTGACATTGCAATAAATGTGATTTTTCCTGAGTAGTTTCTTGAAACAAGTATTGAAGTGCCTTATTCAGCATTAGTTCAAATGAGACATATTTGCTCAAGTCCTCAAACTACCAAACCTCTTTATATGGTTTCAGGTCTGTCCTTGGAGACAGAAAAACACAGGTTAAATCATTGGGTAAGGTATCTGAATTTTTGTTTGCAGGGACAAACTTTAGTCCTAGAAGGGACGGTCACTGCACATGGCCTACAGTCAGAAAAATGGGTTGTGTTGGAGCACTTATCCTCATCACCGGATGAAAATTGTAAAAAGTTGCTTGCTCACTTTACCAACTCCGCAGTTGTACCATTTAGCATATACCAGCTCATCAACACAAACTTAACTGGTGAGTCTTGAGTAGATCCGGAGTGGATGGAGTGCATAAAAAAAAGCTCAATGCAATGCCAAAGGTGTTTGCACTGCATGATCTGAATTTTGGGCACAGTCAAGGTAAACACCATATCCATCTGAATGATGAGACTTCAAACATAGAGCTCTACTGATACGTCCCTAAGGCCTGAAGGCTGTCTATAAGCACCTCCAAGAGCTCCTGAAAAGCAGAGTCACCCAACAGTCTGAATCTCCCTGTTCGTCTCCTATAGTGGTACTAAAAAAGAGGAACGTGAAGTTAAGGTGTGCATAGATTACTGGAAACTAAAAGTAGAGACAGTGAAGGATGCATATGCCGACCTAGAAGAGAAGTTCTCAGCCTTAACAAGTTCAAAATTATTCTCTGTACTGGATTTAAAGTCTGGTTGTTACCAGATTGATGTAGTGTATCAGATATATCCAAGAACCAATATTCCCTCTGGGGTTTTGGGAGTTTAATTGTATGCCCCAGGGAGTGACCAACACACTAAGCATGTTCCAAAGTTTAATGGGGAAATGTATGGGGTAAATTAATCTTAAGGAAGTCTTCTTGGATGACTTAATAGTGTTCTTTAAAACTTTAGAGTAGCATGAGGTGGTTGCTACATGCTCTTACTCATCTGAAGAAATATGGACAAGAACTATTTCCAGACAAGTGCAAGTTCTTCCAGACATTCATCTGCTATTTGGGACACATTGGGTCTGAGAATGGTGTAGAGACTGATCCAGAAAAGATTTAAGAGGCTGATTACCTATACCATCATGAAAAGTTTTTTGTTGTGCGCTGGACCCTGAGAAAATTCGCTAGTGGAGTTTTCTTGCGAAGTGAAAACTCATACAATTTTGTAAAATATAGCCGATACAATTGTAACATTCAGAAAGTCAGTTCTGTCATTACAGACAGTAATGCCTTAACTTTAATCATCACCTCTGCTATTGGTTGCCACTAGCTACAAAAATACCTTGACATTCCAGCTACAATACTGAGCAGAATGCAGATGCCGTTTGCCTGTTCAGACCACCTCAATGAGAGCTGCTTAATGATCATACTTCCTAAAAATAACAATAGAACATTCACCAATTCACTCAAAACCATTTGTTGGAAGTCCTCACATTAGCTGTGAAATACATTTTGTTCACCAAGTAACAGATAACATTTCTGGTATCACTCTGTCGGACACTTTGGCACTCCCCAGATGCTCTACTAGACAGCTACAGTATAGACAGGAAGATAGATTTGGTGGGTTACCACTGATGTCATTGAACAAAGACAGAACTAGCTGAAAAGCAAACGGATCCAGTTCCCAAGTAGATCCCTGATCTTCCCTTGATTTAACGGGAGTGAAATTGCATTTGGAGAAGACTAGGTAAATACAGTATCTATTATCAACTTAGTGCTCCCAGAAGCCCTTCAAGCTGTTGTTTTTAACAGGTTTGAATGAGGATACTGGTCAAATGGGCATCTCATATAGAAAACCCTTGACCTTCTACAGTCCATATTTTACTATCCAGAAATAGCAGTAGAACGGAGGTGCATGTGTGTTTCCGAAAGAGCAGCTAGTTTGGATCCATGTCACCAGACTGAAGAAATATCTAAGACATGTTGTGAATTACTGATCATTTCATTAAATATGCTGTGGAAATTCCAGCACCAAATCAAAAAGCCAGAACAGTTGCAAAGTGCCTTTGGGACCGCTTTACTGTGCATTATTGGTTCCCTGAACTGCTTCGTAGTGACCAGGGTCCAGCCTTTGAGTCCCAAAGTACATTGTGATGTCTGAGGTATTCAGAAGGTCAGAACCACCCCGTACCATCCAAGGAGGAGCCCCTTGAGCATTTTAGCATAGAACTGCAAGGCCTTTCAGACCCCCAGTATCCTCCAGAGCAAATGCAAGTTAGAATCCTTAGCATACTAATCATCCCTACGAGCATAAACATTCTCCTCAGCAGCATTGCCAGCCAAAGCATCAGTTAATCTACTGTGTTGTTATCTAACTAGAATAGTCAAAAAAAAATGAATTACAGAATTTGTTTGTATTAAAGGTCTTATGAATTTGTTTGTCTTGAAGAATACAAGAATGTGTTTGAGTATAAGGTCTTATCATTAGAATACGGAAAAAAAACTTCATTAGTTTAGGCTAATAAAATCTATAAAATGAAAATACACCACATGTAAATTCGTCATAGATAAATCCATTCAAAAATGTTTTATTTTGTTCTAATTTCGATGTAGTAAAAAGTAAAATAGGTGAAATTATCAACCAATGTGTGAAGATCAAAGAATTTACCTATGATCTTTTGTATATGGGCATAAAAGCATAAATGCTTGATGAACACAACATAAACAGTTGCAAAGGATGAATTACACAAGTGGCATGCAACAGGTTGCCTTTGAAATGTGTAGGGAAATGGAAATGGAAACTACTCCATTATTAATAGCTCTGAGTGCTGGCAGATCAGGACACATAGGGAGAGCCTGTACAGCGAATCCATGGTCCGGAGTGAGACACTCCATCAAATGATATCTACTAGGAACGAGAGGGCAAATCTAACTCACAACCATTCTGTGAATGAGAAAAGGTGACTAGCTAAAGGTGTCTACCAGATCCACACACAAGGAAGCTTTCAGAGCCAGCCATAGAATGTCACAGGACTCAATGGAGTCAGCCACCAAAACCCCAATCCAAAGAAAACAGTGAAAACCTAGCCAAGCCTCCACAGCCTGCCAGGAGACATGGAATCGGACGGAGCTGACAAATCAAACCCAGCAGAGGAGCCCATAACAAACTACAAACACCAAAGAAAAATAACCCACCCACGATAGAGGATGGGCACATAGCTAAACACTCCAAACACATCCAGAAGAGATCATTCAATGCGAGCTAGAACCCCTGTGAGTGAAAACAAAGAAGAGAATGCACCAATACACAAGCAGAGAACACAAGAGTGCCTGGTCTTGATTGTGGATGGCAACCTTGCTGTGTCAAACTACAAACAACAACACCGGGGGGAGTGTGACCCAAAATGGACAGTTAAATTGCCATGAATAGCAGATAGTAAGGCTCACTGAGAAATGTAAGAAAAACACTTTCCATTTACTGGAAAAACACTAGTACAACAAAACCTGAGTGCAGGTATAAGCTGGGTACTAATGGGAGGTGGTGCTGCTGGTTGCTTTGCACCTGCTGAAAAAAGCAAGGATGATTGTACTTGTCCTTACTGAAGAACATCAACTGAACCAAACAGAAGTCAAATTCCAGTGTCAAGTAATACAGCTAATTAAGTCACAGCAATAGCTGTCTTGCAAAGAAACATTCGGCCTATATTCAGTTTGACAATCTCACTTGATATGGCAAGCAGTAGAGACCAATTTGGAGTGGACGTCATGGTTACATCACTGAAGTTTGGTGGTGGCAGAAAACTGTGGGAAAAAGTGTAGAGAAACGGGCAAGATCCTCGGACTAAAGGAAAAAAATGTCTTGTGCCGTTGGATGTCAGAATAGGAATGAAAAAAAAATGGCCTTCATTTTTATAGAATACCATTGTTGAAGCCACCCTTTGAAGCTAAATGCAGATGTTTATGGTTGCAAGCTATTAAACAGACAGACTGGACTGATGAAATCATCCGGAATGCTCGTCTCTGCAATCCTCATTTCATATGAGCACTTATTTCATTTCAGGCAATGCAAGGTTTTGTCCACTGTTTATCACACACAGGCAAAATCAATGACGTAGTTATAACAATAACGATAAATTAGTAACAGCAGCAACCACAAAGCTGGCATTTTCAGTAGGCTGTTTCACAATGGTAAGCACCATTGACCAACGTTAGCAACATTAGCTAGCGTATAAGCAGAATTAGCATGCAAACAAACCAAATTACTCATACTTACACAGTTTATCTTACATCACTCAGTATTTATGCAAGCATTTAATTAATGAATGGGATATACAGTAATATTATATCTGTTATATGACATTTGCTTTTCAAAATAATTGGACAAGGCATCCGGATGATCCATATTCCTATAGAGAGGTTACTGTCACTTTCTGTCACCAGTTCAGCTCTGCCCACAAAATACGTTATTGTTGTTTACAAACACAAAAAGGGGCATTCACGTTACATAGAAACATCAAATTCTTTCAATCACAATTCCTCACACATAAAAAACACAGGCAAATAAAAATCAGAAAAGGAACCAGGCAAGCCTAGTTCAGCCGGCACGCAATTAAAAGCTTAAATGTTGTTGTTGAATTTGGGTCTCCCACATGAGTGGTTGTGTCTTTAACCACTACACCACAGTGCTATATGTTTGCTGAGTGTCGGTATAGAATCTCGACATAAGATTTTGTGACGCATTAACATCACACTAAGATTGAATATTTCGCTAGACACCATTAAGCATTGTGTTAAACTGACTAACATTTCTTATGAAGTTTACCTCCACCACAAATAGCATCTATGAAATGTATGGCTTTTGCCACTGGCCGTTTTAACAGCTTATTAGCCAGTAATTGGCTTACTTGGCTTACTAAGTAGTAGTATCTGACTACTTGGGATAGTCATAAGAATTGAGCAATTGCTAGCGAGACTGAATAAGAACTTTACACTGCCAAAGCTATTTCATTTCATGGCACAAAAACGTTTGTTTTTCTTTCATTTGTGAATGTCACTGATACAATAACTATCAATATATGTGACAATAACTGGCTTTTTTGTCAAGTGGAAAGACGAGAGAATCGTGGAAACCCCTACTCTTTTACTGCCCAAGGGGTTTTGATCTAGTCTATATTACCCCAAAAAGCATGCATGGACGCGTACTTCGAAAATCCACCAGAAATAGTCGCAATATAAACAGCTTCATTTTAGGCTTACTATAACGTTGCTACTGACGGTTGTAGCCAGCTAAGTTTTGTCTATCCTGACCTAAAAAGTAAGCACAGATGTGTCCTTCGAAAATCCACCGTCGCAGTATAACAGTGAACAGTTTTATTTTAGGCTTACTATAACTCAGCTACTGAAGGTTGTAGCCAGCAAAGTTTTTGTCTATCCGGGAACAAATCCTAATGCATAATTTGTTTTGACTGTGACGAGATTTGAACACAAGACCTATTTGTTGCAGGTCTGTGTCTCTAACCACTACGCTATTTAGCAAGAGTCGGTCGGTTGGTCTCAGTCGGTCGGTCTCAGTCGGTCGGTCTTCTTGGCTGGCTCCACTTATGTGGTCCGGCAAAAAAACTGTTGAAAGGATTAAAATGTATTTTGTGATTACAAATCTACACATTTCTTCTTTTTGTAAGATTCCTTTGGACAAATAAACCTGAGTCAATGGAAAACTGCCGGAACAAGAGGCTTGCTTTTTAAATCAATTTTTTCTTTACATTTCCAGTAATTTTAGTGACATTCATTTTTGCATGAGATAGAAATAATGGGGTCTTCTGAGAAAAGTTGTCCTCTTTTTGGACAGTTACAACAGAAGAGCGGAGGGAGACTCACCTATCCCTTCAGTCCATTAAAATAAAAAAGCACATTTCTTCAGTGCATGATCTGTCAGCTTTGCCTCAAAATTGGGAAATGCACTGATAATTAATAGGATATCTGATCCAGTTTAAACAATTGTAACAGGGAGAGCCATAGAATGCAAACAGAGGGTGTGTTCAGGGCCCTGGAGGGTATTTTATTTACAAAAGAAGAAGGGAAGGGAGAGGGGAGGAGGTGAGGGAGAAATCAAGCTTAAAAGACAAACAACTTTTATGGAGAAGTAGCTTTGTCTCTGGGTTGGCCTCCCAATGGTGGTTAGGGAGAAATGGGTGCTGGCAATCTAGATTTTGGCAGACCAGGCGTCCTCCCATCTCCTGCCCAGCTTCCTATCGTGCCTTGAGCTTCTCCATGACATCTGCCCAGTCCTCACTGTTGCATTGTAGCTGGACATGGAGCTCCGACAGTTGGGCACTGTCCTCTCGCAAGTCCCGAAGAAGGTGGGAGGGAGACTCTGCCGTTCCCTATGTCTCTTTTCTGGGATTATACCCCCATCCTTCACTAGTATAATGGGAAGAGATGCAGGGAATGGACAACGGATGCTGAATCTCAAATTGCATACTATCCATACTATATACAGTGAGGGAAAAAATTATTTCATCCCTTGCTGATTTTGTACGTTTGCCCACTGACAAAGAAATGATGAGTCTATAATTTTAAATGTAGGTTTATTTGAACAGTGAGAGACAGAATAACAACAAAAAAATCCAGAAAAACCCATGTCAAAAATGTTATAAATTGATTTGCATTTTAATGAGTGAAATAAGTATTCGACCCCTCTGCAAAACATGACATAGTACTTGGTGGCAAAACCCTTGTTGGCAATCAAAGAGGTCAGACGTTTCTTGCAGTTGGCCACCAGGTTTGCACACATCTCAGGAGGGATTTTGTCCCACTCCTCTTTGCAGATCTTCTCCAAGTCATTAAGGTTTCGTGGCTGACGTTTGGCAACTCGAACCTTCAGCTCCATTCACAGATTTTCTATGGGATTAAGGTCTAGAGACTGGCTAGGCCACTCCAGGAACTTAATGTGCTTCTTCTTGAGCCACTCCTTTGTTGCCTTGGCCGTGTGTTTTGGGTCATTGTCATGCTGGAATACCCATCCACGACCCATTTTCAATGCCCTGGCTGAGGGAAGGAGGTTCTCACCCAAGATTTGACGGTACATGGCCCCGTCCATCGTCCCTTTGATGCGGTGAAGTTGTCCTGTCCCCTTAGCAGAA
>JACXGI010018678.1:0-12966 GCA_016801175.1 Esox masquinongy | reverse complement strand
CACCCAGAGGCAGCATATATAGTGAGAACAATAATGGGCCCAGAACCGAGCCTTGAGGAACACCAAAACATACCTTTGATTTGTCAGAGGATATGCCATCCACACATACAAACTGATATCTTTCAGATAAATAAGATTTAAACCAGGCTAGAACATGTCCACATAGCCCAATATGGGTTTCCAGTCTCTCTAAGAGAAGAGAGTGATCAATAGTGTCAAAAGCAGCACTAAGATCAAGAAGCAACAGGACGGATGCGGAACCTTTGTCTGAGGCCGTTAGAAGGTCATTTGTTACCTTCACAAGTGCAGTCTCAGTACTATGATGGGGTCTGAAACCGGACTGGAGCATTTCATAAATGTTATTTGTCTTCAGGAAGGCATTCAGTTGTTGGGAAACACATTTTTCTAGGATTTTTGAGAGGAACTCGATATTGTTCGATATTGGCCTATAATTGTTTAATATGTCAGGATCCAGATTCGATTTTTTTAGAAAAGGCTTAATTTCCGCTATTTTTAGTGAGTTTGGTACACATCCGGAGGAAAGGGAGTAGAACCTGTCTAACTCTTCGGTGAAGGAGACGTCGCTGGCTGTGGGGATAAAGTTCTTTGGCCGGTATTCTGCAATGGATTGGATGCCCTGCCACATGCGTCGGGGTTCAGAGCTGTTGTTGAAGTGCTCCTCAATTCGCAGTTTGCGGTCATTTTTAGCCACCTTGATGCCCCTTTTCAGGTTCAAAAGGTTCAAAGGGTTTATTTGTCATTTGCAATAACAAGTTACGGCAATGAAATGCTTGGCTTTCCTACTCCCGACAGTGCAGTTAAAAGTTAAAAAGTAACAGTAATTATAATTTTAAAAAATAAGATAACACAATCAATCAGTAATAACACTATACAAAAACACATCAATAATAATAACTATACAACTATACAACCGTAGTGCAATGTAAAAGTGAAAGGTGTGCATGATATAAGTGGCAGATGTGCATGATATAAAGTGACAGGTGTGCATGGACTATGGATGGAAGGGAAAAGGGGTTCCCGAGTTGAGCTACCTTACAGCCTGTGGAAAGAAGCTGTCTCATAGCCTGTTTGTTTTGGACTGAATACACCTGTACCTTCTGCCTGACGGCAGCTTGGTAAACACTCCATGGCATGGGTAGCTGGGATCTGTAATGATCCGTTTGCTCCTCCCCCTACACCTCTCTGTGTAGAGATCTTGCAGGGATGGCAGATCAGACCTTGTGATGCTCTCTGCTGTTTTAATCACCCTCTGAAGTGCTTTGCGGTCGAGTGCGGTGCAGCTGCCATACCAGGTGGTGACACAGCCAGTCAGGATACTCTCGATAGTGCATCTGTAGAAGTTGGTGAGTATCCTGGAATCCATGCCAAATCTCCTTAATCGGCATAGGAAGAAGAGTCATATCCTTGCCTCCTTCACCACAAAGTTAGAGTGATGAGACCAGGTCAAGTCATCACTGATTTTGACCCCGAGGAACCTGATGTTGTGAACTCTCTCTACTGCAGACCCATTGATGTGTATGGGGGCGTAGTCTCCCCGCCACTGCTTCCTGTGATCAACAATCATCTCGGTCATTTTGCTGATATTGAGCTGGAGGTTGTTATCCTGACACCACGAAGTCAATGACCTTACTTCATCTCTATAGGCTGACTCGTTATTGTCAGAGATCAGGCCTATGATGGTGGTGTCGTCAGCAAACTTAACAATGGTGTTGGAGACGTGAGTTGCCAGGCAGTCGTGGGTGAAGAGAGAGTACAGGAGCAGGCTCAACACAGCCCTGGGAGGAGCCAGTACTGAGAGTCAGTGAGGATGAGGTGGCGTTGCCCATCCGCACCACCTGGGGTCTGCCTGTCAGGAAGTTCAGGATCCATCTGCACATAGTGGGGTCGAGACCCAGATCCCTGAGCTTAACCGCCAGCTTGTGGGGCACAATGGTGTTGAAGGCTGAGCTATAATCAATGAACAGCATTCTCACATATGTGTTCCTTTTGTCCAGATGAGAGAGTGCGGATTGGAGGGTCAGAGCGATGGCATCCTCTGGGGATCTGTATTGTCTGTAGGCAAACTGTAGCGGGTCAAGTGTTGCAGGCATGGAGTCTGTGATGTGTGTTTAAACTAGCCGCTCAAAACATTTCATGATGATTGGTTTGAGTGCTACAGGGCGGTAGTCATTCATGCAGAGGACTTTTTGCTTTTTTGGCACAGGAACAATGACAGACTTTTTGAAGCAGGTGGGGACCACTGACTGATGTAGCGATAGGTTGAAGATATCAGTAAAGACATCAGCCAGTTGGTCAGCACAGACCTTGAGAACACGGCCTGAGATGTTATCTGGTCCAGGAGCCTTGCGGGTGTTAATCCTTTTTAGGGCTTTACATACGTCTGACCTGGTCATTTGGAAAGGGCAGCCGTCCCGATCCATTTGAGTATCCATGCCAGGGATGATGTTCTCAAAGCGAGCATAGAAAGAGTTCAGTTCCCCTGGGAGAGAAGCCGACACTTCCCCCAAACTACCTGTATAGCCTTTATAGTCAGTGATGGTTCTCAGACCACTCCACATGTTCCTAGTATTGGAGCCCTTGTAGAGAGATTCTACTTTGACTCTGTATTGACTTTTTGCAGTTTTTATTGCCTTGCTGAGATCATACCGGGATTTCTTATAATTGTCCATGCTTCCGGAGTTGAATGCTGCAGTCCGTGCATTTAGCATGGCACGGATACCACTATCTCATCCAGGTAGGCCCTGGATGAGCTGTAGGCCTTTGCATCGCCGGATCTGAAAGCAGCATTGCATGCGTTTAGCAGTTGTCGGACCTCTCTGTTCATCCACAATTTCTGGTTGGGGAAGGTCTTTATTAGTTTATGGGTGGTGACATTGTTGATGCAGATGTTGGTGTAATCCAGAATGGAGGAAGCAAATGTTTCAGTGTCTGTATGGGAGTCAAGGGTGGCTTGAGTGGCAAACAAACTCCAGTGAGTCTGACCCCTCTGGCCATATTTTGACTGTCCTTACTGATGGTTTCATACTTGGGTTTAATGAGGGGTAAATACTTGGGTAGCAGGAACAATGAATGATGATCAGACTGTCCGGTGTGGGGGAGGGAATGTCTCTGTAAGCCTCCGGAATGTTTGTATACACATGTTCTAGTGTATTGTCTCCTCTGGTGGGGTAGGAGACATTTTGCAGGAATTTGGGAAAAACAGTTTTCAGATTTTTAATAGTTGAAATCCCCTGCAATCACAAAAACACCATCCGGGTGTTCCGTCTGCTGTTTGCTAATGGCACCCTGCGGTTCTTTCTTTGCTAGTTTAGCATTAGCATCCGGGGGAAGGTAGACTGCCATAACATCAATACAGCTCCGGAAAAAATTAAGAGACCACTGCTTTTTCTTTCCTTTCCAAAAAAGTCGAAAAAGAAGGTTTTGAGTGAGGAACAGAAGGGTTAAAATTAAGAGACCACTGCAAATTGAACGCTTCTGTTCCTCAGTCAAAACTTTCAACTTCTTTGAAAAGGAAAGAAAAAGGTGCAGTGGTCTCTTAATTTTTTCCGGAGCTGTAGGCAAATAAAAAGGCCTGCATCTAATCATCAGGTACTCCAGATTGGTTGAGCAGTGACTCCTGGTTAAGTTAGTTTTTGTGCACCATGTTTTGTTTACATAAATGCGAAGCCCACCTCGTCTGGTCTTACCAGGAGTCCTCCTTGGTCCGATCAGCTCTGAAGATGTTGTGCCCTTCCCGCTCCATTATGTTGTCAGTTATGTTGTTCTTAAGCCATGAGAACAATCTATTTTTGTGAGATGATTCTTAGTCGTATTTCGTCCATTTTGTTCGCCAGTGACCGTACATTGGTGAGGAAAAGGCTAGCTAGTGAAGGCCAATTGGGTGCTAGCAATATCCTCGACCAGTGGCCTCCACACTTCCCATGCCTTTGTTTACGATCTCAACGCTGCCTCCGGGCACTTCCATTTGGCGATGTGAATAGCGTCTCCCGGGGCATCGTCGTGATCTCCGGTGGGAGTTGGATGTTGTCGAAAACTCTTTCTGTGCATTGTGCTCCGATGTCCATGAGTTCTTGTTGGCTGTATAGAGTGTGGGCTAGACTGTACTGAGGGAATAAGCTAAGAACTATTAAGTAAATAGTAGTTGGCCTGTATAAGTATATTTGCAAGAACTGGATAGACGCTGTGCCTCGCATTATACAAGCATCGCCATCTTGGTCATTACATGAAGGGTGTTTGGTATTACAAGTACTACTCACTTTGCAGATAACTAAGTAGGTGAGGGAAATTTACTACATACAATAGTTCCATGTACTGTAAGTCTGACCCAGCTATCTTAAGATGAATTCTAGCTGCATGTCATTCTAGAAAGTGTCCACAAAATAAGAAAAATGTTACAGCAGAATTGTAATTCTTAGTAGCCTAACATCCGCTCAGTATGCATCCTGCCTTTTTGACAAGGACTTTACTGATCAAAGTGCTGACTGTTACCGTTAATTTGAGAGTAATTGCTTCCATTAAACGTGAACTCTGCATGAATTACACCTCTTTATATACATAGTTCCCCGCTTTTTTGGGGACAAAATGTTATTGGACAAATTAACATAATCTTCAGGCATATGTTATACCAGTTTACAAATGTTTTGCATTCTATGACTGCCTGAAGTCTGGGACCTCAGATATTACACTGATCTTATGCATTGTAGCAGTATTCATCTAGCTCCTTGATTCATCTAGCTCCTTGAGAGTGTATACTGCTGTGCACAAATGTCAGGTTTTATTATGTCATTGAAGTAGTTTTGTGCTCATGCTAAAGCTATTGTTGACATGGCGTACTTGTAATAAGCTTGTTCCTCTTGTATCCAGGAAGCCTGATGAACGTTACGGGTGGCTTAGTCGGCATAGCGATGCACCTGCAGCGCCAGCTATTTGGGTCTAAGCCTCACGGGGTACTTTCAAATAGAAAGTATGACAATGTCATCGCTCACTAGTTAACGTAATTCACTTTGAAAGAGAGCATCTAGTAAAACCCACAGCATCTATGCCTCTTCAATTATTTTCTCGGTTGATTCTAACGCTCTCGGCTTATCTGTGCTGATTCATTAGCTGGCAATATGGAGTCCCCTGTAATGAATAACCATTTAGCTCTTTAACCTTCAATGAACACCAGTCACCCAGGGCAAAATACTGTAGAGACATATGGGAAAACACCTTGTGTGTGGCATGAATAAATTAAAGCACTGACACAATCTGTGGAATGAGCTTTTCCTGCTGGTTGTCACATTCTATCATGTTCAAAAAGGACATCTCAACGGGTTAAATTAGGCACCCACTGAGAATCCCATTCATTGCTAATGCAATGGAACTGGAACCCCCCGTTATATTTATTATTCCTTTTTTGGGGGCGGGGGTTGTAATTTCACATCACCCGGTCAGGCTTTTGAGTGAGCACTTGTACGAAACCCCAGATGCCTCTGTCAGCCCGTTAAATAGCTATGGGCAATAGGTTTTACACCACTTTGCTGTAGCATTAATGAAAAAGGTACAATTGCTGGTTGCCTGGCCTTATACGGTTACCCAGATGGGAAATGGTGTTCATTGATCGTCGCCAAAAAGAATTGCGAGCAATATTTTTTTGGGGTGGAAAGTCCGGTCTAGCCAAACATTCCATAGATAGCTGGGGTTGGTTTATCCCTAGTGTCTGCAATGGTAACGTAATAATTCTGTGATGGATTATTCAGAGACCAGAGATCCAATGTTGAATTTGATGTGCATTTGTTGGCAGGAGCATAGAGAAGTTGTTAATGTAAGAGGTATACCCTTAAGAGGTGTGTGTGTATGTGTGCGTATGTGTGTGTGTGTGTTTGTGTTTGTCTTCATGTATACTGTGAGAGAGAGCCAGCTGCTCTAATGGGGGCAAGTACCTTTGAAATTACGTTCAAAATCTTCAAATTTAGCGAACATACAAAAACAATTCTCTCTTAAAGAATTATATTTCAAACCAACATTTCTTTCACCAGCTTACCACATAAGTAAAATATGTTCATAACATTTGTGAGCACATTGATGGCGAATAAAAAGCTGGATGTATTTGCCATTGTTTGCAAACAAAAGTGAATTGATTGAATGCACCTCCAGCCACTGAACTAATTTGAGGAGGGGAAACAATCACGGCTGAGCTAGTAGCCGTTAGCAGCCCTTATGTACAGTAGACAGCAGGGCTACACAGTAGATGGGGAATTTGCAGCTTTTATTTAAACTTGCTCTCAGTTTTAGTGCCTCATGGTCAAAACATTTCACAAGTCCAAATAAGCATGTGCATTTAGGAAACAAGCCCAAAAAACGCAACCCACGACAGACAATATTTCCAACCAAATTTCTGACAAAAGAAGCCCAACGCCGCCTATAAACATATCCGCAAGCAGAAATGACAGGGTCCTCTTAATTCCAGGACCACCATGGCACCTGTTTATTCTTAATGCATTGTCATTCATTCCCCATTAACTTAATTCTTTCCCCACTGACTCCCATTCACTATAGACTCCCCATTCATTACCCTTTGACTCCTCTTCATTCCCCCTTCCATTCATTTCCCACAGAAACCCCATTCATTCCCCATTGACCTACATTTATTCCCCATTGACCTCCATTCGTTTCCCATTGGCTTCTATGACCCCCTTTGGGGCCAGGACCCCTAAAAAGTGGACATGGAGAGCCTGGTGGGGACCCTGAAGTCCCCACAAAGAAAAAAACAGACTTGACTTAAAGGTACCTTGAGGGCCTCGATGACCTCAGGTGAGTCTGGGTTAGAGCCTCCCACACAGCTGTCTGCTCCTATTTTTTCCACCTGACCCCTGCCAGGCCTTTCCCGTCCCAGGCCAACTACTGCAGCCTGCTCTGGGAAGGGAAAAATGCAGAAAAGTACACCATCTTTCACTAGTCTGGCTCTATGTTGGACATGTTCTACCATTGTGGATGGAAAAGGTTGTTTCACCACCAATCTATCTCCAGTGGTCTACCAGGTCTGTTTGAAAGGAACTGGGAGCTAGATTGTGGAAGCTAGGTTGTTTTTATATGTTGGTGAATGTGAAAAGAATGCCCCGTGCAATAGAATAATTATGTTATTTCCTGCTGGTTGACATTCATGAGTTCAACCCACACACTGACAGCGGTCTACACACACACACACACACACACACACACACACACTGATGCTGCTCTCCACCGCCCCCAAACTTCCTCCAATGCACTCGCACACGGTTGCTAAGAAATTCAAAGAAATTGTCCCACATTATAACCGTAAAGGGTCGTTCTCTCTGTTTAAACTTTGTTTTACAACTTAAGTGTAATTGTTATTTTAGTGTTTTGTTATTTAGTCACTTAGGTGCGGCATAGACAGTATATTTGAGTGTTTGTTCCCCTTTAAAGTACTTCAAATAACATATCAGCACTGAAAGGGGAGGGATTGGGAACAGAACTAATGGGTAAACTGCAATGCAAGGTGGACGAGTTGCCTTTCTAGAAGGTTGGAGGAGGAAACGTTTGTTTCACATTTTGAGGCACCAGTCAAACTAAGGTCTAGCGTTTTTAAATGCGGGAGAATGTTTCCTAACACGGTCTTTATTCTGCAGGTAGATGTTATTTCTGGGAAGGTCATAGGTTTTCCTCAGCAAAACGTTAAGTTAAAGGCTCCTTCTATATGTATACTGTAGATCCATTATTGTATGAATCCCCAGGTCTCTCTAAAGATCAAAGATATTGTCAATGTAAAAGGGTATGAAGGAAGGAGTTCCTCACTATGGATTGGTCAATTAAAATATTACCAGGAGCATTACCTGTACATTAGCATGCAGTTCTCAAAACACCACACTTCAACTCCATTTAGTAAAAGCACGCTAAAGAGTAGTGTCACTCACCTGCACACATTCAGAGGGAAGCTTGTTTCTGCACAACGTTTCTACCAAATATTTAATGAACTGAGCTTCTTTGACTGAAAATAGGTAATGCCATTTAGATTTTGCCCACCACACCCTCCCTCTCTGTCTGCCAGGAATGTAGTTTGTTTCTGTTGCCCTGCAAGAAGATGGCAGGGCTGGGAGGACTGGGATGGTCGGGTTGGGCGGGGCTGGGAGAGCTGTGGTGGGTGGGCTGGGAGGGCTGTGGTGGGCGGGGCTGGGAGGGTCGGGTTGGGCAGTGCTGGGAGAGCTGTGGTGGGCAGGGCTGGGAGGGCTGTGGGGGGAGGTGCTGGGAGAGTTGTGTTGGGCGGGGCTGAGAGGGCTGTGGTGGGTGGGGATGGGAGGGTCGAGTTGGGTGGGGTGTAGCTGGGTGGGCCGCATTGGGTGGGGCTAGGAGGGCCCTCCGTGCCGATTGGGTGAGCCTGTGTGTCAGTATAAAGTTAGCCTGGTCCCATTCAGCACTCTCTGCTCTCCCTGTATCCACTTTGATTTAATGCTAATAAATTACCTTGTTTTCCTTTATCCACGTTGTCTCTCCATTTTGATAACAGTGTCTGAGCCAGCTTGTGACAGTAAATGCATACAGAACAAATCATTCCAGTGATCGTTTTCTATTTTTCCATCTTCGTCCTTGCACAAGTTCTTATCCACAGCGACTTACAGGAGCAACTAGAGTTAACTGTTTTGCTCAAGCACAGTTTGGGTCTGCTGATTAAAATAACCCCAAAGGCATAGATTTCATAAGAGCGCATTTGTTGACAAAGTCCTTCAAATTTTGGAGATCCCAGCAGACTACGTTTGGGTTAAAAATTACAAAAGGCTCTGGTTGCATCTCTGACTTCTCACTGATCTTTAGAGAATAAGTCTTTATTTGCTGTAGGCTAGTTGCAGCTTGACCCAGACTTTACTTTTCTTTTTTTTATCTTTTCCTCCATCCCTCCCTTCAGGTTTCTCGCACGCTGCTCTGATTTGATCGACTTGATAATGTAGCCCATGTTCATGTTCCATATTTTGGAACGTTTGCGATTAATCGGCAAAAATAAAAGCCCAGCGGCTGTATGAACAAATATTCCAACAAACATATACTACCGTTCAAAAGTTTGGGGTCACTTAGACATTTCCTTGTTTTCCATGAAATATACTTGAAATGAGTTGCAGAACTTCAGCATTCTAACTGTCAATTTGTTGAGGTAATCTGAAGAGATTTCACCCCATGCTTCCTGAAGCACCTCCCACAAGTTGAATTGGCTTGATGGGCCCGTCTTACGTATCATACGTGTGCTGGCCACTCCATTATAGACAGAATACCAGCTGACTGCTTCTTCCTTAAATAGTTCTTGCATAGTTTGGAGCTGTGCTTTGGGTCATTGTCTGAATTAACCCCCCGTTTTACCGTTCAGATGATGTAACCTACCTGTTTGTAACCTAGAGATATTTGTATGACTTCAGTCTTTTCCAGAAGTTTCTTCAGTAACAAAACACCACTCTACAGATGGATGCCTTGTATGACAAATTTAGGGACAAACCTGAATAACTAAGTCGAAGAACATAACAAATGCAGATGCTTCCTGGTGCACTGCATGATACAATTAAATAATTAACTTCCAATCATGCTCTGTGGTATGTATAAAAATGCTGAGCAGGCCCAGTTGATTTCGTTCTGGATAAAGACGGGGAAGAGTGAGAGGGTTCATTATTCGGTCTCTTCCAGGATGACAATGCCCCCATCCACAGGGCACGAGGGGTCACTGAATGGTTTGATGAGTATGAAATTGATGTACATCATATGCTATGGCCTTTGCATTCTGTCCCTCTAGCTGAGCACCAGGAACTCATAGAATCTATGCCAAGGTGCACTGAAGCTGTTCTGTCGGTTCGTGACCCAACACCTTATTGAGACACTTAATGATTTTTTTTTATTTGTCGCCTGAAGGTATTTTCAAAAGAGTTGTTTACAGAATGTGATGACAGCCAACTTGTTTAACTCAGATGAAGCTTGGTGCAAACCGTGGCCCATTTGGGTGCAGAGATTGCTCATGAATAAATGAATGCCCATCATGGTCCTGGAACATGGGCATCTAACTATCCTGCTGTTAGACTCTGGTAACCGTCCTCTAAGGGGTGACTGCCCAGAGAAGCTTTGGATGATTTCATTCACTTGCTGTCTGTGAAACTGCATTATAATCTACTTGCATGATAATGGCAGATTCTGAATCTGAGGGTCAGAGAAAAGACTGATTGCCAGTTCAATATATATGCCTTGAAGGATATTGGTGATATGAGGCTGGCTATATCCTTCTAATCCAGCTGGTGGTACCCTGCATTGATCTATCTATTCACTACCTAAAGTGTTCTTTGGCTTTTCCAGTTGGAGAACACTTTTGAAGAACGCTTTTTGTTTCCAGGTGGTACCATATATTGGGTTTTGTGTAGAAACCTAAGCCAAAGGTGTTCTACCTGGAATGGAAGAGTTCTCCAAAGGGACAGTCTTTTGAGACTGTTTAAAATGCATCTGTTGGCATGCTGCCCCTTTTCTATTATAATTTTATTTATTTATATGTATTTATATTTTATGATTTTGTCAGTTCAGGGTTTGTTTACCAGCAAGCTGTGGTGAAAGCTGTTGGTGCAGATTAACTGATGCAGGTGAAGGGGCTATTGAAAAAGATATTCCCTCTGGAGCCCACAGTTAAGCTGAAGTCATCTAATATGTTAAAGATTGCATACTGTGATACGGCTTTTCAATAAAGTTAGTGCTTTTAAGTGTGTGTGAATGTGTGTGTGTGTGTGTGTGTGTGTGTGTGTGCACATATGCTCATACCTTGGACCTGTACATTTGGAAAGGAGAGGTGTGTGGGGGAATTATCAGTTATGCAAGTGTACATGCTCATTTTCTTCTAGTTAACTGTGTGATCTTTCAGCAGGGTCTGAGGCTCTAGATGATACAGTGTAACTATACTAGAGATCTTTCAACAGGGTCCGAGGCTCTAGATGATACAGTGTAACTATACTAGAGATCTTTCAGCAGGGTCCGAGGCTCTAGATGATAAAGTGTAACTATACTAGAGATCTTTCAACAGGGTCCGAGGCTCTAGATGATACAGTGTACCTATACTAGAGATCTTTCATTCAGCAGGGTCCGAGGCTCTAGATGATACATTGTAACTATACTAGAGATCTTTCAGCAGGGTCCGAGGCTCTAGATGATGAAGTGTAACTATACTAGAGATCTTTCAGCAGGGTCCGAGGCTCTAGATGACGTAGTGTAACTATACTAGAGATCTTTCAGTAGGGGCCGAGGCTCTAGCTGATATAGTGTAACTATACTAGAGATCTTTCAGCAAGGTCTGAGGCTCTAGATGATACAGTGTAACTATACTAGAGATCTTTCAGCAGGGTCTGAGGCTCCAGATGATACAGTGTAACTATACTAGAGATCTTTCAGCAGGGTCCGAGGCTCTAGATGATACAGTGTACCTATACTAGAGATCTTTCAGCAGGGTCCAAGGCTCTAGATGATACAGTGTAACTACTGTATAACATTGATCTGTACCACACATAATAATGGCCTTGGTGGTGCTGTGTTGCTTCTGGAAAAGACAGTCGAGAGTCCAATTGTGGTTCTTCATGGAATCGGCTTATTGCTTTTCTGCCTGGACCCTCGTTTCCTGTTCCCATGGTGAGGCTAGATGTTACATACTAATACGGTACTCACTGGGGAACCTCAGGAGGCAATTGTGAAAATCTCCAAACGGTAAATATCTCCAAATTATATAAATCTCCAAAACAGAACATTTTTCAGGGAAATAATTTAAAAACTTTCAAAAACAATACTCTCAAATACTTTCAACTACTTTCAAATACTTTTTCGATACATTTAGCTGCAAATTGTTTTCAATTCAACCAAAGTGTTCCTCACCATTTTTGCTCTTCAGTGGGGACGCCGTTGTTTGCACTGCTCAGCATCGCTCATGTCTGCGAAACAAGCAAAAGTCACCACCACACTGCTCCATTACCGAGGACTCCCGGCAGGCCCCCAGAGATGCTGCTGCTCCGAGTCTGTCTGTCCGGGCAGCCGCTCAGCACACCACCCTTGCAGAGTTGCAGCTGAGGCGAAGACGCAGTTTCATCCAGTGCACAGCCTGCCTGACCTACTCCCAGCCCGCTGCGTTGCACTGCGCCCACGGCTCTTTAAAGCCTCATCCGTCATCAGCCCTGAGTGCTCCAACTACTCTAGTCCATAGCTCTTGTCCACTCGCCACATCCACACGTCTCCTCTGTGCCAAGCCAACAGCCTTGTTTCATTTCACACGCATGTTGAAAATCTTATTTTTTAACTATTAAGGACACACAAGAAATATAAGACATTTGCCAACCATCTTTTTTATGCATCCGTAAATGACTGTGAAATGTGTGGCGTGTGTTGTACATATTTTTACACAAAAAAAAATTTCTGTATGGAAATGTGACAGTTAATGTAGCATGGGTTAATGTAGCGTGTGTGTGTGTGTGTGTGCGCGCGCGCACATGAGTGCGTGTGCATGTGTGTGCTCAATTTTACTACGGCTGAGTGGAAGGATAACACTCAATTAAGTAAACATCTAGAATTTCTCCCACAGCCTCTCAAACCCACAGCCTTCTAAACAAAGAAACGCGGCAGTGTGAACACAACCATCTAAATCCGTGTCTTTCAGCTTTTTATCTGTGGCACCGAGATAAAATAAGTTGAACAAACAAATAAGGGTCAAGTGATTGAAAACAGACTTCCTCACATACAGTGGATATAAAAAGTCTACACACTCCTGTTAAAATGCCAGGTTCTTGTGATGTAAAAGAATGAGACAAAGATAAATCATGTCAGAACTTTTTCCACCTTTAATGTGACCTATAACGTGAACAATTCAATTGAAAAACAAACTGAAATCTTTGAGGGGGAAAAATAAAAAATAAAAAACTCACAATAACCTGGTTGCATAAGTGTGCACACCCTTAA
>JACXGI010018677.1:0-12969 GCA_016801175.1 Esox masquinongy | reverse complement strand
TAAGTAATGGAGGTATCAGTATTGATAAGTAATGGAGGTATTAGTATTGATAAGTAATGGAGGTATCAGTATTGATTTCCTACCACCTGGTGGAAAAAAACTGTAACTGCGTACTTACACACTGGATGCTATATTAATAAATAAAGTGAAACACTTCAACTACTAATTTTCATATAAAACACCTAGTCTGAAACCCCAAAGAGCAAGCAACAAAGGTGTTGAAGCACAGTGGCTAGGAAAAACTCCCTAAAAGGGCCAAAGCTTAGAGAGGAACCAGGGACAACACGGGGGAGGGTCAGCAGACTGGCAGCTGGAATCGTCAGGTATTGTCAGTTACTTGATCTGCAACATAACCAGGAAGACTTTGAACAGGGACAGCTACGAGTCCTTCGGGCCTGGTAGTCCTGAGGTGTGGGCCAAGACTTCATGTCCTCCTTGGTTTAAACAGAGCAGGACACAAGGAAAGTTTTACAAAGGATTTACAAAGGAGAAGGGGAACTGACCCTACTCCCCCAGCAAGCAAGCAAGTTTATTTATATAGCACAATTCATACATAGAAGCAATTCAATGTGCTTTACAAAGAAAAAGAAAAAATATAAAAATACAATAGCGTAAAAACAAATACTCAAATGAAAACAACAGCACAATAATATAGCAGCGTAAAACCTTGGGGCTGAGACAGGGAGACTGTGACCTTAGCCGAGGGTAACCCTGTACAGGGCCCAACAGGCAGGAAGTCACTCCACCCATTTGTGGACTTGGGTCACACCCAACAGCATGTTATAGGACTTCCTGTTAATTTAGCATTTAGTCCTATTTTGCGGAAACTAGTGACAATCCTTGCACTTCCTAATGTATTTGAATAAAGCAATGCTAACAAGCTGGGCTTAAATAACTTTCAAAACAATTACTTAATTGAAACCTTAAGGTTTGAGTTTCTCTGTTTTATGGAAGCGATTATAGAAGGCATGGGAAGAATGTTTCCTACACCACCCTGGGTTGGGCCACAGCTGGAGTCAGAGCCACATAATGAATGAATAAATAAATCAGACAATTAATAAACAATCAATTAATAATGTAATTAATGACAAAATATGTACATTAATAAAATAATAAAGAAATGAACAAATAAATTATCAAATTATTTATTTATTAATTATTATTTATGAATAAATAAATGTATGAATGAGTGGATATATTATTTATTTAAACTGTGATATTAATTGAGACCAAGGCCTATTTTACAGCTTAGTCCTATATAACAACTATAAAAACAAATGCAAAATGGAAAAACATTTTGCATTTTGCAACATGCATTAAAAGCAATCACAATTGACAATGAAAAGATAATTTATAAGAAATGTAAAATGTCTTATATACACTAAAACATTTAACTTAAGATCACTCTAAATGGCATTCCATGAGTGGGGGTAAAGATATTCAAAAGCAGTTTTACCCAGTTCTGAATAGGCTCACAGTATCTCCAGCAATATCCTCTTTTGAGAACATGTTTGGTAACTGCTGTTCTTCCAACAGATTTGTCAGGAAGGTTTTGCGTGGCTGCATTTGATAAAAACATCAACCAACTTCTGGCTCTTCGAGATGTCAGTAACTCCCAAACAACTGAAACATATAACAGAGGGTAATGCAAAAAAATTTGAACCAGTGATAATACGGTTGAATGATAAACTACATCCAGAGACTGGAGTACAGAAGCTGAGGCATGAATGTATAGTTTATCACCATAATGTAGTAGCGCATAGAAGTTGATTTAAATCTTTTTAATTTTTCACCAATTCACTAACCTGTGTTTTAAAAGACAGATTCTCATTTAACCAAATCCTAAGGTATTTGTAAGAAGAAACATGTTCTATAAAATGACCACATAGGGTAGTAATTTTAGGGGCATCCCAAGCTAGGCTCTGTGACCTAGAAAATAGCATTTACTGATTTCATTTGCATTTAGTACCGACCTGCGGTTTAGATGTAATTTTCATGAGAGTTGGAAATCAGACTGCAGGTGTGCAACAGCTTGTGGAAGAGAGGGAGATGTAGTGTATAAAACTGTGTCATCAGTATAAAAATTAAATACACAATTTCTTAAAGAATTACAGATTTAATATGTGTATATGTATTATATATATAGTAACAACATAAGTTAACAATATACTACCCAAAATTTAACCCTGTGGAACTCCTTTGTGGACTACAAGAAATATAGATTTATTTCCATCAGCTATAATAGCCTGTCATTATCATGTACGATCAGTGTAGTTGCTGTAATAGTACTGTTCACAGGTCTAAAACCAGATTGAAATCTGTTGAAAATGCAATTTTCTGATAAAAAAAGAATGTAACTGTTTATTTACCAATGCCTCCAGGATTTAATCAAGGGATGACAATTTAGAGATAGTTATCAAGGACACCAGTGTCCCCACCCTTATGCAGTGGGAGAATATGAGCAGTTGAGAACACACAAATCTATTTTATAGTGAACAGACTCAGCAAAAAAACCTTGACTCTTAAAATCAGCGTGATCCTGCATAATTACTTGATTGTCATGTATGTTCTTCTGTCATTTGGGGTAAGTATAGAGTTTATTCTCAAAAAGATCACCTGCTGCAACAAAGTGTACTCAAAGACATCAGCGAATTCCATTTTGATCAGTAACGGGTACAGAGTCCAACAGAGTCCATCTGTTGTGGCAGTGTAGTGGTGGCACTGTTCTTCAGGGTTTTTACTGTTTTCCAGAATTCGGAGGGACATCCATTACAGGTAGACAGCATGTACGTAGTAATCTGCTTTTGCTTTTCTAATAAGTTTTATACATAAGTTTCTCAATGTCTCAAAAGTCTGCCAGTCCAAGCTAGAAGTAGTTTTTCTAGCATTTGCCTACGCCACATTTCTTTTATGAATAGCATCAGATATTTCAGAATTCAACCAGGGACTGGATCTGTTCTCTACTCTTAATGTCATATATGGGGCATACTTATCTGCTATAGAGATAAATATTGTATTGATATACTGTAGTGCTAATTCAGCTTCAGGAATGGCTGAAATGCAGTCAAGATTAGGGGTCGACCGATTATCAGCCTGGCTGATTATTGGATCCGATATTCATCATTTTTCCAAATATCAGAATCATTCATTTGTCCGATATGATGTCCGATAAAATTATTATTTTTAAATTCGCTCCTCTGGCTCAGATGCTGCCCCATGTCTCTGGAAGCTTTCTGCTTGTAGTGTGGCTCAATGTATTATCGGATTGGTTATACCTCATGAGAAAATAGCGAATCAACATTGTACGCTGTATTTGTGAGAGATGTGGTAAAGAGGAACGCTGAGAGATGCATGGCTAAGACTATAGGCTGTTTTGAAGTAGCCTACTAAGAGAAGAGACAATGGAAAGCGAATTTGTCAGGACCCCTGTTTAATAGGACAAAATGATAAGGAATTTAATTCAACTGAGGCGAAAGCAATGGCTATTAAATCAGTAACACATTTTCTGCCAGTCCTTGCATAACGCACTTTGTTGCAGTAAAAGATAAGTAACGATAAAGTTTGAGTTTATTTATGCAGTGACATTTTTGTGGAACGACGTCAGTGCTAATGCAAGATGGCAGATGGTAGCTACCTAACGTTAGGAGGTTTAACTAAGGGAATGTCATCTTTGCTTATGTTAAAGTTTTCACCTCTGTGGTGATGAAATTCCGCTGCTTATCTTTTGCACTTTACAAAACTGGCTGGCTAGCAATCTACATAAACGTGAGTGTTATTCAACACTAGTAGCTAACGTTGAGTCTCAGCTAATTAGCTAACGATAGTTGAATACGATAGCTACTGTAACTTAAACAGGCTTATTTGTTGACCGTATTGTGTCCATGTGCCTGTTGTGTGATCCAGGATACAAACTTTATCTCTAGATCTGAGGTTTGGCAGGCTTTTTCAGTTTTTGTCATGTTGTCATTTTTGTTTCTCTTTGTTTCTGTTTCATAGCATTGATTTTTGCTGCTCCCGTAGGCATTAACAACTCCTGATGAATTGGAAGGTTTGTGCGTATGCGTCAGTCCATCAGCAACTGTGCTAGGGACAGACCGTTCTGCAGAGGTGCACTCCTGTAGATCATCAGACTCTTCTGAATGTCCTCCTTGCCACCCTGAGCCTTCTTTATGAGGGCTTTGACAATCTTAGCAGAATTCCCTGCTAGCCCTTTAGATCTCGGATAGTTCAGACTTGAGGTAGTATGTTGAAAAGGAAGCAAACTCACTAGCTGAAAATTGTGGCCCATTATCCGAAAACACCTCACATGGCACTCCATGTCTAGCAAACACCGATTTCAAGTAAGCTATAACAGCTCAGCAGGATGTTGTTTGAAGTGATGCAATGTCTGAGTAGTTGCAGAAGTAATCTGTAACTGTAATATTACTCTTGCCATTACAGTCAAATAGATCAACTCCCACCATTTGATATGGACTATCAGGCACAGAATGCGGGGTTAGCGGCTCTGCCTGCTGCTTGGGCCTGTAGGTGAGACATATTTCACTGGAAGCTGTAGTTTTACTGATATGTTGGTTAAGTCTCGGCCAGTACATTACTACTCAAGCTCTATGTTTGCACTTCTCCTGAACTAAGTTTCCCTTGTGTATCTTTTGCAACATTACTTTGCACATTGATTGATTCAGTTTGTTTTTCAATTGAATTGTTCACGTTATAGGTCACATTAAAGGTGGAAAAAGTTCTGACATGATTTATCTTTGTCTCATTCTTTTACATCACAAGAACCTGGCATTTTAACAGGGGTGTGTAGACTTTTTATATCCACTGTATACATTTACAAACAAACCAGAAAATTTATGTAATCAACTGATCAAATTTAGAAATATTATCAAACTGGCCATTTTACAAAGTATAAAACAGAGTGTCAACCATTTGATTCAATTTGTTCATAATTTATTTACATCACTTTTACAATTTTGTCAAAAATCTTGTTGAATCATTACTTGTGGAACTCATAGTAAAAATCTTTACATTTGCATACTTGTGAGGTGACTCGATGTTCATCTATGTTTGAAAAAAGTTACCAACCAAGCTAGTTAGTAGTTGACTTACTGTACTGTACTGTAGCTTGCTAACGTTTGAGCTAACGTTAGTTGGCTTGCTAGACAGTAATGTAATTCAATGGGAACTACCAAAGTGATTTTAACTATATGACAGATAGTTATCTATCTGCTTTGTAAAGTAGTTAAATACGCTTACCTGAGATTCCTTGTCCAGAAATGATGACAGTGCTCCAAAAATGATGACGGCTTAACGAACTAAACTGATGTTTGTTTAACGTAGTCATACAGTACCGTTTGCTAGCTGCAGTAGCTAGTTAGCCAGGTATACCTTAAAAGAAAACTTGCGCTACCTGCAGTAGTTAGCTAGGTATATTACAATACTAAATTAGACGACTAAATTAGAAAATAACTAAATTAGAAAATTGCTAGATTAGAAAACAAAAGTATGATTAACATCAATGATTATAACATTTCTAAATAGCAATAACTACTAATGTAGGCTAACCACAGTAGCTGACGAGTACAGGTGAAAACTCACAGATATGACTAAATCAGAACATAAATCAAAATTATCTTAAATTGGAGTAAAATAAACATGCTATAGCCACCGGCTATGTCTGCTGAGATACTGTAAACCTCTGACGACTATTTAGGAGTACAAACTATAACAAACAAGAAATGGCGTGACCCTCGAGCTGTGGCACATCTGCGTGTGCACAGTTTACAATTTGTGTACGCATTCCGTCTGTGTTGTGGGAGATTATATAGAACTATTTGAATTGCGGTGATTGGGGAATTCTTGTGACTCTAAAGATCTTCAGTTATCCAGATTTAGTTTCTGACCATGTTATCCAGATTTAGTTTACTTTTGATTTGCCGCTTTACGTTCAAAGCTTGTCAATTTAAAAGAAAATGGATGTTCATTCAATGGATTTTTCTGTTCACTGCAGGGTTTACGTTAGCCAGCAAATGCTGGCTTCTCGCCGGTATCAGATGTACGATATCCCCATTATTGCTCCAGTGTGTCGCGTTGGAGGAGGCGTTACGGCAGTTTTTCCAGTGATATCACTATGGGCGGGTACAGGGTAATATCTGCAGTGGAAAACGAACCGAGGCGAGGTGTAGAGCCGAGTCAAGCTGGTACAATGCGGTGGAAAAGCTCCCAAAACGAGTAGAGTCGAGGCGAGGCAAGAAGAGTCGAGCCGGTACCATGCAGTGGAAAAGCGCCACTATTGTTGCTGCCGAATGTATATAACGTGTCACCGCAGACTTTTATTTTGAAGGCAAAATACAAAAACCGGAGGTCTTATTGCTGCTGCCGAATGTCTAATGTTACCTGTATACAACATGTACAACATTGTCACATCATATTTCTGCAGCCTGATTAACATGCGCTGAATTCTCATCGGTAAATAATTCAGATCCTTGGACATTATGGACATTAAGGGCTTTATGATCCATTGCAACTTCGAAGACTCCGAGGTCATAGTGCGATGTGTCAACAGAACTGCACCGAGGCTATCCTGTGATGCATCAACAGAACTACACTGAGGCTGTACTGCAAAGCGTCAACAGAACTGCAACTAGACCGCACTGCGATGCGTCAACAGAACCACCGAGGCTGTACTGCGAAGTGTCAACAGAACCGCACTGAGACCGTATTGCAATACATCAGCTGAGATCCTAGTGCTGTTATCCGGATCATAGAATTTTAGGACCAATTCTGTTGTTAGTATTTCCTTGAGTTTTTTTAAACATGCTTCCTGCTCATGAGACCATACCCATTCATTCTTTTTCTCTAAAAGACATCTGAGTGGTCCTGATTGTGCTGGAGAATAAACTTGGCCACGTACAGTGCCTTGCGAAAGTATTTGGCCCCCTTGAACTTTTCGACCTTTTGCCACATTTCAGTCTTCAAACATAAAGATATAAAACTGTAATTTTTTGTGAAGAATCAACAACAAGTGGGACACAATCATGAAGTGGAACAAAATTTATTGGATATTTCAAACTTTTTTAACAAATAAAAAACTGAAAAATTGGGCAGCTAATAAGCATTTAATTGGGCAGGCTAATAAGCATTTAAAATGTCCAGTGGCAAAAGCCATACAGTTCATAGACGCTATGGTGGAGGTAAACGTAATAAGAAACGTTAGTCAGTTTAACACAACGCTCATTGGTGTCTAGCGACTGCTGAAACGTGTAATGCCGTGGCGTAGTGGTTAAAGACAATGCTTCTCATGTGGAAGACCTAAGTTAGAATCTATTGAGAGCAACGACATTTATTAATTATTTCTGGTGATGCACTGAGGTGAAGTGGAAAACTATGCTGTGGTCTGAAAAATCAAAATTTTAACTTCTTTTTGGGAATCATGGACGTCGCATCCTCCGGGCTAAAGTGGAGAGAGACCATCCCACTTGTTATCAGCGTATCCGTGATGGTATGGGGGTGCATTAGTGCACATGACATGGGTGACTTGCACATCTGTGAAGGCTCCATTAATGAGGAACATTATATACAGGTTTAGGAGCAACATATGCTGCCATCCAGACAACGTCTTTTTCAGGGAAGGCCCTGCTTATTTCAGCAAGACAATGCCAAACCATATTCTGCACGTATTACAACAGTATGGTTTTGTGATAAAAGAGTCCGGGTGCTGAACTGGCCTGCCTGCTGTCCAGACCTGTCACCCATTGAAAACATTTGGCGCATTATGAAACAAAAAATACGACAAAGGAGACCACAAACTTTTGAGTAGCTGAAATCCTATATCAAGCAAGAATGGGAAAACATTTCACTTTCAAAACTACAGCAATTGGTCTCCTCAGTTCCCAAATGCTTACAGGGTATTGTTAAAAAAAGAGGTGATGCATCACAGTGGTAAACATGCAACTGTTCTTTTGAAACAAGTTGCTGGCAACAAATTTTTTGAAACAAGTTGCTGGCAACAAATTCAAAATGTGCATGTATTTTTCCAAAAACAATCAAATATCTCAGTTTCATCATTTGATATGTTGTCTTTGTTCTATTTTCAATTAAATATAGGGATAAATGATTTGCACATCATTGCATTCTGTTTTTATTTGCATTATATGCAAATGCTTATGTAATACTTTAAATAAGTTAAATAATAATATAAGGTGGAGCACACTGAGAAATGGTTAAAGCTTAAGTTAATGTAGAGAACATATCTAATATAAAAATAATCCTAGTTTGATGTCATTATTGTTGTTAATTTGCTTGTGCTCATTAGCTTTGGAGAGGGATATTTTGTACTCTCCTGAGTACAAAATACTCAGGAGAGTTTGTAAAATTACAAATATAATGTGAAATCATGGGGCACTGTGTGCTACATCCAGCAAAACTATATGTTCTACCCCCTCTTTAACCCCCAATGCAACACATTATACAGTACATGGAATTCATATTGCTTCATGAGTTAGTAGCCAGTGGCTTTTATTATGAGTCTGGGAGGCGATACATGAACAGTTGGTTAATTGAGAGTGAGTATTTAGGTTGTTAGGGAATGATGTTAAGACAGTATTGTCAAATAATGTAAAGAAAGTAATGTAGAGTTGAAATGCAAGAGAGACTGGTGTACAGGATGGACGTTTTAGCATTTCACGCATCGAGTCTATTGTGTCGATGATGCCAGCGTGTCGGCCCGCCACCCCCCCCCCACCACTGTTGGGAATAAAAGTAGGGGAAACACTGAACATCTCAATAATGTCTCAGTAACATGTTCTCAGTAACTTCTCACTCAAGTTTCCCATTGACATCTTAATAATGTCTCAGTAGCCATTAAGTAACAAATCAATAATGCACCATGACAGACAGAACAATTGTAACCAGACTGGACCTGGTAGAAACATGATGACGTGTTTATGTGTGATTGCTGCAAGTGATATTTCCTTCTGGTTCTGCTGGACCACTGATGTTCTTACACCCCTCTGCCACACACAGTGGGAATAATTACATCCAATGTCATAATGAGCTGAATCAGGTTTTCCAAGTCTTTGTGGTCTGAACCCCTGCATGCCTGTACACTCACACGTTTGTCTTTCTACCCTAGTGGGGATCTGAGATGTAATCCTGACCCACAAATGCCTGTTCCCCTAACCCTAAACTAATCTTAACCTTAATAACCTAAAAATTATGAATAAACTAAGACCTGGATCACACACAAATACAAACACACATGAATGTACATACACAGTAATGTATACACACCTACCACCAAGCTCCGCCCCTAAAGTGTGCTACCCTTTCCCCTTAGTGTGCTAGCTTCGCCCATTAGTGTGCTAGCTTTGCCCCCTTAGTGTGCTAGCTTCGCCCCCTTAGTGTGCTAGCTTTGCCCCCTTAGTGTGCTAGCTTCGCCCCTTAGTGTGCAAGCTTCGCCCCTTAGTGTGCAAGTTTCGCCCCCTTAGTGTGCTAGCTTCGCCACTTAGTGTGCTAGCTTCACCCCCATAGTGTGCTAGCTTCGCCCCTCTTAGTGTGCTAGCTACGCCCCTTAGTGTGCTAGCCCTCAGACAGTTTTCTTAAACTACGGTTCTGGACTGTAACTCGCCCTCGGGCCTGTCAGAGGTTATGAGAATACATTTCAGATGATTAGGATCACAGGACGACGGTCATTTGTCATGTGGGTTTCAGGCTGCTTAAAGAAGCCCTGCCCTGGGCCCACTGCCACTCATCATCAGGTTACTGTGGGAGACCGGGAGATGCAGGGGGGCCTGAGGAGGTCAGATGGGCTTAAACAATACGGTGTTTGATGGATGGACCTTCACTGTCAAACACCTTATTGTCCTTAACTTCCTTCAGCAGAACAAAGATGAAACTGACTTTCTGGTTATCGACTTCTAAACCTCTAAACTCCCTGGCACTACGTACAGCTGGGGGGGATTTTAAACACTGAGCTGTATTTTGATAATATCAGCTTTTTATTACTTAACAAGAAATCATTTCAAAGTGTCTCCATATTTCTGATGGATGGTTTTATCACTATAACCAGCTTGACTAACACTGAGAGACAAATGGATGGTTTTATCACTATAACCAGCTTGACTAACACAAATGGACAGGCATGCATCAAACTCTAACCCCTTCTGGACCATCTCTAACCCCGCTTGGACCTAATCTAAACCCTCCTGGATCAATTCTAACCCCTCCTGAACCAAATCTAACAGCTCCTGGACTGATCTGTAGATCAGTGGTTCCCAATCAGGGGGACTACGTCCCCTGGGAGTACCTGTCTGATATGCAGGGGGGTACTTGAGTAGAAAATAATCATAAAATCAAAGTGGGGGTAATTCAGAAGTACCCCGGTAAGGGCTAAGTTCAGTTGTTTACAGTAACTGAGCAATGATTGTCAACCACTGCTATAGAAGATACAGCTTTCCACCTGTCATCTGTGTAACCTCTCAATTTACATTGTTTACCTCTGATGTCTGATGGGGCATTTTACTAATTTGTTGAAATGTCTAAACCTTCCTCTTCACAGAGGAAGTATGTGTGCGCGCGTGTGTGTGCGTGTGAGCGTGTCTGTGTGCGTGAGCATTAATGTTGTTGTTGGCTCTGTGTTTACATTAATGTTTCATTTGGCAACACACGCTAGGTTTGGAGGTGCCAGCTGCTTAACGTGTGACTCAGTGTTGGCTTTCAGTCAGAATGGTTTTCTCTGAGGTGGGAAGTGGCGTCACCTGTGTATTTGTACCATTATAGTTTCTGTACCAGCATGCTCATGGTAGATGAACTGAAGAGGACATCTCCATGTTTCAAGTCCTGTATAATTAATTGGCTGATCCTTGTGGATGACCCGGTTGGAGTCATCACGAGGGATCAGCCAATTACCAGACTGGACTTCAGAAGGGATCAGCCAATGAAGTTGGTGGTTTCACCCTACTGAATTAAAGAAGGGGATGCCTATTAAAATTCCTAGTGGAACATGTTTTCTCCCAAGCTCTTCCCACGAACATTCTCCATGTCTGGGAGCCTGTCAAAAGGTTTGGCTCTAATAAAAAAAGATCATATCAGAGACTGACGTCAACAGAGAAACAGAATAATTGCACTGCAGAGAATGATATATGAAGATCTGATAATGACAGGTAATTCTGTTCTTGGAATCTCAGATTTGAAGTGCTTCCACTGTATTAAGGGGCACATTCCTTGGTGACATGACAACACAGGAAAACAAGCCAGATCTTCTGTTCCGTCCTGCTGGTTGTAGCCGGGTTGGTAGAGCATTGGGTCAATAAATGAAAAGGGTACGTTTGAATCCCAGAGCCAAAAAAGGGGGGGCTCTACCCATATGCATTAGAGCAAGGCACTTGACCTTAATGGCCTCAAGGACAGCTTGACTTTTTATTGGTATTTTTATTAGAGTTCATCCTGCCTGAAAAATATGTAGAATTTGTGTTCAGCAGCCGTACAGTCTATGAATGGAAATAAAAAATTGGAACTGTTTTGTAATTTCAGGTCCTTCTCCAATGCCTTTCAACATCATCGGGCAGCAAAACCAAAAGCACCCTTTCCATGTATCAGTAACGTAAATAAAGTCTGGGAACTGAGGAGACCAGTTGCTGTAGTTTTGAAAGTTAAATGTATTCCCATTCTTGCTTATAGGATATAGGATTTATGCTTCTCAATGGTTCGTGGTCTCCTTTGTCGTATTTTTTGTTTCATAATGAGCCAATTATTTTAAATGGGCATGTCAGTTTAATACCCGGACTCGTTTATTGCGAAGCCATGCTGTTGTAACACGTGCAGAATGTGGTTTGGCATTATCTTGCTGAAATAAGCAAGGCCTTCCCTGAAAAAGACGTTGTCTGGATTACAGCATACGTTGCTCCAAAACCTGTATATATTGTTCAGAATTAATGGTGTCTTCACAGATGTGCAAGTCACCCATGCCATGTCCACTAATGCACCCCCATACCATCACGGATGCTGGCATTTGAACTGTGCACTGGTAAGAAGCTGGATGGTCCCTCTCCTCTTTAGTCCAGAGGATGCGGCGTCCATGATTCCCATAAATAATATCAAATTTTGATTCGTCAGACCACAGGATAGTTTCGCTCTTCACCTCAGTCCATCATAAATTAGTTCGGGCCCAGAAGCGTGGCGGTGGTTCTGGATCTTGTTTATGGTTTCTTCTTCATTGCATGGTAGAGTTTTAACTTGCATTTGTGGATGCAGCAACGTACTGTGTTTACAGACAATGGTTTTCGGACTTGTTCCTGAGCCCATGCAATGCTTTCCACTACATGACTGTATCTCTGAATCTTTTAATGATATTAAAATATATATATAATGTACCGTAGATGATGAGATCCCCAAACTCTTTGCAATTTTATTTTGAGAAGCATTATTCTTGTTACACTATTTGTCCACGCAGTCTTTCAAAGAGTAGTGAACCCCTCTCCATCCTCAATACTGACAGACCCATCCTCTTTGGAATGATCTTTTAATACCCAATCATGTTACTGACCTTTTGCCAGTTGACCTAATTAGTTGTGTGATATTCCACCAGGTTAAGTTTTTTTAGCATTACACAACTTTTCGACTCTTTTGTTGCCTCTGTCCCAACTTTTTTGTAACATGTTGCTGTCATTAAATTCGAAGTGGGCATATATTTTTCAAGAAACAATAAAATGCCTCAGTTTCAAGATTTGTTATGTTGTCTTTGTACAATTTTTCTATTGAATATAGGGTTTAAATTACTTGCACATCATTGTACTTACAGGTACGTGTCTACCTTGGGAACCTTCATTTCAGTTGCACATGCAACTTGCACGTTTAGAATTGCCATTGTAGTTGCATTTTTCAGTTGTTACATGTACATGTCTACCTCAGGAACCTCACTGCTGCTATCTCTGTTTCCCGGTTGCACATGCTACCCTACTCCTTCATGCT
>JACXGI010018676.1:0-12973 GCA_016801175.1 Esox masquinongy | reverse complement strand
GCAAACCTGGTCAAGAACTACAGGAAACGTATGATCTCTGTAATTGCAAACAAAGGTTTCTGTACCAAATATTAAGTTCTGCTTTTCTGATGTATCAAATACTTATGTCATGCAATAAAATGCAAATTAATTATTTAAAAATCATACAATGTGATTTTCTGGATTTTTGTTTTAGATTCCGTCTCTCACAGTTGAAGTGAACCTATGATAAAAATTACAGACCTCTGCATGCTTTGTAAGTAGGAAAACCTGCAAAATCGGCAGTGTATCAAATACTTGTTCTCCCCACTGTATGGTTTCTTCTTTGCATGGTAGAGGTTTAACTAGCATTTCTGGATGCAGCGACATTCTGTGTTTACAGACAATGGGTTTCAGAAGTATCCCTGAGCCCATGGAAGTGTTCCTGAGCCCATGGAAATGTTCCTGAGCCCATGCAATGTTTTCCACTACAGAATCATGTCTATTTTTACTTCAGTGCCGCCTGAGGGCACGTAGATCACGACCATTCAATACTAGTTTTCGGCCTGGTCCCTTGCATACAGAAACTTCTCTGCATTCTCTGAATCTTTTAATGATATTATGTACCGTATATTATGAGATCCCCAAACTCTTTGCAATTTTACGTTGAGAAAAGTTATTCTTAAATTGTTGCACTATTTGCCCATGCAGTCTTTCACGGAGTGATGAACCTCTCCCATCCTCACTTCTGTCAGACCCGTCTTCTCTGGAATGATCGTTTAATACCCAATCATGTTACTGACCTGTTGCCAATTGACCTAATTAGTTGGGTGTTATTCCACCAGGTTTGGAATAACTTTTCCAGGTTTTTGTTGCGTCTGTCCCAACTTTATTGAAACGTTTTGCTGGCATCAAATTTAAAGTGGGCATATATTTTTCAAGAAATGATAAAATGTCTCAGTTTCAACATTTAATATGATGTTTTTGTACTATTTTCTATTGAATATAGAGTTTAAATGATTTGCACATCATTGCATTCTGTTTTTATTTACATTTTACGCAGCATCCCAACTTTTTTGGAAACAAGGTTGTACAACAACTGTTTAATTTTCTAAAGACTTAGGAGTGGGGCCATCCAATTATTTTCATAATATTGTGTCTTGTCATTAGAATAGCAGTGGGCCTGAATTGATGTTCACTCAGGGGTGTGTGGTCAGGAGATAGCAAACCATTACATCAGCTCAGGTCTCCTTTCTCACAAGACTCTAATTACACTGTTTTGTGGAAGAAAAAACCTTACCTAAAATGCAATAGTAATGCTGTAGTAACTTAGTAAGTATATACATTCACAAAGTCCCTCTTGACATGATTGATAGTACGACTAATATCTTTGCAAGTGTGAAACTGTTTAATTTATTTTTAACATTAAAATATTATTTTATCTAAATATTATTTCATCCTTACAGCTCCCTCCCCCTTGTGAGAGCAACCCCAAGAACACAAGTCCTTTATGTATTCATAATATGCAATATCCTGAAAGTGTTCCTTTTCCCCCATATGTTTTACGCAGTGTCCTTCTTTGCAGTGACCCGATTTTCTTCCCCAGAATTTCTGGTGGGGTGGTTGTGTGACTGCTCTTATCATTAGCCCTTTCATTGTTTCCACAAATGTTAGCAACTATCTAGGTAACGAAATCAGCTGACTACAGTTTTAAACCAGTTGCCATTAAATAAAGCATTCGTTTTCACTGCCAGGAAGTGATTTGTTACAGTACGTAAAAATTTTTTTTACTCTTAAAGCAACATCCAACATCTTAAAGCAACATCACTAGGCCAGGGGTGGGCAAACTAAGCCTGCGGGCTGAATCTGGCCGAATCCAAGATTATTTTTTTTGAATTAACAAAAAAATTAATCTTGATGATGTCTAAGTTAATACAATAATACAGTCATTCAGTTTGGTGCTATGGGGGTTCATTTAGTTTGGTACTATAAAGGTTCATTTAGTTTGATACTAAGGAGGTTAATTTGGTTTGGTACTATGGAGGTTCATTTAGTTTGGTGCTATGGAGGTTCATTTAGTTTGGTGCTAAGGAGGTTCATTTAGTTTGGTACTATGGAGGTTCATTTTGTTTGGTACTAAGGAGGTTCATTTGGTTTGGTACTATGGAGGTTCATTTAGTTTGGTACTAAGGAGGTTCATTTTGTTTGGTACTAAGGAGGTTCATTTAGTTTGGTACTAAAGAGGTTAATTTAGTTTACTATGGAGGTTCATTTAGTTTGGTATTATGGAGGTTAATTTAGTTTGGTATTATGGAGGTTCATTTAGTTTGGTATTATGGAGGTTCATTTAGTTTGGTACTATAGAGGTTCATTTAGTTTACTATGGAGGTTCATTTAGTTTGGTATGGTGGAGGCTCATTTAGTTTGGTATGGTGGAGGCTCATTTAGTTTGTTACCAGAGGAGTCAATTTAGTTTGTTAATGAGGTGATTAATTTGGTTTGGTACTGTGCAGGTTAATTTAGTTGGGTACTGTGCTGGTTAATTTAGTTTGGTAACAGGGGTGTTAATTTTGTTTGGTACTGTGTGTCTGTCTGACTTCTGAACATGAGTTTCACTTTTGATGTGCAAACTCTCCTGTCTGTAGGCAAACATGAGTCCTTGGCGCCCAGATGAGGCAAGAAAAACAATCACACACCTGAGTTATTATTATCATCATGGATACATTTAAATGCCGGTAATAAAGCTAAAACAAACAAAAATGCATTATTTCAGGAGCCTGTTCGATGTGAGAGTTAGATGAAGATGGCTAGCTAGCCAGCATGTGACTGGAACATTAGCCAGCCTGCACACTTTTGATTGAACAGATAACCAGTCTTTTACATTGCAACAATGCAAAAAGAAATTAACCCCTGGGTCGTGTCAGTGGCAAGTTGCAACATGACAAAAAGAACTAACCAGGTTTTTGTCATACAATGAAATGCTGTATGGTCCCATGCACAACAGCTTTCAAGTTTCAAGTTTTTATTTATCAAATGCACCGAACAACACAGAGTCATCCTGCACAATGAAATTCTTGTGACATGGCACCCGACAACTACGTAGTGAGAGTTAAGAAGAAGAGTATATAAGCAAAGGTATAGCTAGACAGAAAATAATGATAAAATAAAGCAACAATATACATAACACTGTACACTAGCAGCAGTTTAGAACAAAAAAGAGTACTGTAAACTAGCAGCAATCTGAGTATTATTGATATAGCAGCAATCTGGGTAATATTTGAACATTTAGATATGGCAAGTATGTCTAGAAGCTTTTCAGGCAATCAGCATTCAGTGTTTGAGTCACACTTCATAATAATCGTAGTTGGTAGTGCATTACATTTGCAATGCCAGGTTTGTGGGTTTGATTCCCACTGGGGGCAAATACCAAAACAATTTTGCAAATCTACATGTGAATTCAGTACTGTCGCTGACAGATAAGAGGGTCTGATAAATGACTTAAATATAAATGTTTACCCGCTCTAATGGCTTTACATTGTGCTATATTAGTGTCATTACAATCATGGCAGTTTAACATTTAAAATCAATTAAACAAAGTAAAAATGATTTACAACTAACACTTGTCGTTTAACGATTGTTTAACGCTGTTTTTCTCCTGACTCCTGATGCTTGCCAGAGCGTGTGAATTTGGTCCTCTGCAAAAGTTCCCCATTAACAGCAGCTTCTTGGACTGATGTGATTCTCATTCAAATGACAGAAAGTCAGTTAGTCTGTCAGTCTGCGGTACATGATGTCAAATTCTCTTTCTTATTGTAGGGCCAAACAGATCAAGGTCAAGTTTGGTACCCTTCTCCAGAGGCCAGACCATGATTCCACAAAGACTGTAATCATCCCTCCAAGGACAGCTGAGGGATGTCTGGAGACACCGCCTAAGCTTGACAGGTAATAAAAAAAACATCTAGGAAAAATCATTCACAGTGAGCTACTCACAGGGCAGGATGTTGTAGCTGACAAATAAGGTTTCCCTTGAGATTTGTTTTTCTTGCAGAAGCTAAATTGTTGAATAAAATGCATTTAGAATGAGGGAGGATTATGTTTTTACATTGTCCAAAAGCAAAACTTCACCAAACTTCATGAAAGTTGATACATAAAATCTGCTTCTCAATCAGGAGTGACAGCCCCATCATGGCTTTAAAATCATACATTTTGTAAATGTTTGCGTGTTTAGAAATGTATTTTATAACTAAGTCACGGCATTTTAAAAGGTATTACCTTTGCATGTGCCATGAACGCAACCAAATCTGATGTCCCCATCTGGTTGTCAAATAACTAACTTCAAAATAAAAGCCTACTTGCACCTATACAGTGGGAAATAATTCCAAACAGCACAACACTGTACTCAGTTATATGTATATATATACACTGTTTTGAATCTGTGTTAGCCCCACCATTCAATGAATGATAAGAGACGTTTGTTATAAATACACGCCATGTGTGGGAGCACTTCTGTCAACTGGCATTTTATGAACTTGCTTTAGAAATACAACACATTAACACGATATGTCTCTTTCAAGGCCTTCAAGAGAGCAAGCGTCTCTGTGGGGGAAGGCCCTGGACAATGTATTGATCAACAGCTGTAAGTGTCAGAATAACATTACACTGTTGCACCATTATTCAGACAAATCGTAATGAGACAGTTTCACCAGTGACTATATTGAGAATTTGAGAATTCCATTAAACTTTACCATATTCAAATTCCTCTCCTTAACAGATGGCCTGGCTACTTTCTGGGGCTTCCTAAGGTCAGAGTTCAGTGAGGAGAACCTTGAGTTCTGGGTAGCCTGTGAGGACTACAAGAGGACCGGAGAACCAAGCAGAATGGCTGGCAAGGCAGAGAGGATTTATAAGGAGTTCTTAAAGACCGGAGCCCAGAAAGAGGTTTGTTCTTCTTCTTTATCCAAGACGGTGTTAGTTGGGCACAAAGTGGAGAAGTATTGACTGACAAAGGCCAGCTCCACTTGGAAGCGCTCATATTAGTTTTCCATATCAAAACCCTTTTTAAACATCTCTGATGTGCTCCCTACAACCAGGTCACGTAGCGGACCATCTTCCCAAGCACAATTTCCGACGCTCTGTCGTTGGGTGGGCATGACAAAGGCATGATGTAAACGTACTTCATTAGGCTGAGAGAGGAGACCGTCAGTATTGTTCCGGCAGAGAGCTTACCGTCCACTCGCTGGCAGCGTGCGTGTCACGGGTGTCACCAGACCACTAGTGTTTGGGGGCAGACTGGCTTCTACTGAGTCATGTTTAAGAAATAGAATTTGTTTGCTGAGTAAAGAACAGAAATGACGCTTCAAAGTGCCCGCGAATGCGCCAGACAGGCAAATTAGTATTTACACACAGAACTGTGTATGGTTTTACTACACACAGTGCCTGGCGTGTAGTATTACACACTTGCTGCACTGACTGAGTGTCACAGTACAGCAGTCCTTGCCTGTCCAAGCGTTACACAACAACGGTGTTTGTTGTTTTCAAAAGGCATTACCGTAGTAATCATAGGCTCATGACTCATAGGTCAAATAAACATCATATGTTTAGCTGTTGAAGAAGGTACGATTAGGCAGTTTTACTGTAGAGTTACAATATGATACATTATGATTGATACAATACGATCCATGCGATTAAGAGATGATGGATATAATGCAGTACTTATATGTTTTGCATTTTTAAAATATCTCTTTCAGAACACTTCTGTACGTTGATGTATATATTTTGACCCTCCAGTTACTTGATTTAGTGCATATCTGATTCTTCTCCTCCAACAGGTGAATATTGACCAATTAACCAAGGATGCAACATTGAAGAACCTGGCCAGCCTGTCTCCTACGACCTTTGACCTGGCCCAGAGTCAGGTCTTTGCCCTCATGGAAAAAGATTCGTACGGGAGGTTCCTCAAATCCAACCAATACCAGGAGATTATAAAGTAGCGACTCAAACACCGGTTGTCCAGTTGGGTCCTCAGCCAGAACAGAAGGGCGGTGTTGGATTGAATGGCATGTCAGATTGATTGATTGACATGATTGAATAACCAATAATGTCATCAGACTGACTGGAAGGTGTGTTATAGTTGATTTATTGATTTGTCTGTTTGCCCGCTTTGGTAATCCAATCTTTAGGTAACACTAGTACAGTACATGCATACCAACCCACTGTTCAACAGTATTTGAAGTAAAAAAAAAAAAGCCATTTATTGTGTGGCATGTTGTTATTTTCTAATTCTCACAAAGCTGCTTCATGTGTAGTTCAGAGGTATGACAAGGAGGACGTGTGATGTGTATTTGTACGTAGCATGTGTCATGCTATGTGACAGCCTCCTCACGAGGCTTAAATGACGATTGGGTGACAAAGCACTGTCAAGGCCAGTGACACAAATTTAAAGGGGGAGTTCAGGATTTTGACAATGAGGACCTACATATCTACTGTATACTGAAAATAGAAAAACTCTCAACACCGTGACGGCCTAACAAAACCGTGAGAAGTAACACACAGGACAAGATGTGAAATACAAAAGAGGCACACTGAAATACCCAGTGTTTTTTTTCAATCTGAATATTGGTGCCTGTTCTTGAAACTCTATTTTGAAATTCAGTGCATATAAAGCACCAAAACAGCATCAAAACAACCCAAAAAGTGTATTTAATCCAATCAAAAAGTTGAATGTTAATGGCTTGTGGCCTAGAATCGATTCTTTTTTTTTGATACAACAGAAACAGGATTGAGCTCCTGGGGCCTTAAAATGGTTTACATTATTAGAGGACTTATTAGAAATGTACTTAAATGCATAAGCATTAAAAAAAAAAGCCAATTGTCTGGTGCAATTGGCATTTACTCATCTTAACAACAAACACACTATATCATTAATTAAAAGGAATTAAATCTTCAATGTTTTAAAAATTCTGTTTACTATGTACACTGAATTATACTTAAGTAGAAAAATACATCTCACTTTGGAGTGTTTGACCATTTTATTAATTTGATTCCATTGTTAGACGTCATTTTTGTTTCTTCATTAGCAGTAATAACTTCATAACTATAAACGCCGTCTTAAATATCAGTCACTCGTCTTGAGTAGAGCCTTTCAAGATAAAGAGAAAAAAAGAAAAGTATATATAGGTTGAAAAAATTAAAGTATATATTTCTCCAGCTACAGAAGAAGGGCAATGACAATTCCCCACACAGCTCTGATCTGTGAGGACAAATCAATACAGTCAGTATCTGAACAGACAAGTAACAGAAGAACAACCTTTGTATCAGAATAGGGATTTGAAAATGCATGGACATTATGCTCTTGAGCACATGCTCGTGTCAGGTCACAAAAGAAAGGGTTTTATCTCGGGTTATGATGATCCGGCATGAAACTAGAATCTATTCAGTGAGCTGTGTTGGTGTCTCTGGTTGCCGTCACTACCTCACAAAAGCAGCCCATCATTTTGGACCATGGGACGAGACTGAATGAGGTAACCGGCAGACATTTTGTCTCAACTATTTATTTCAGATGTCTCGCCTGGATGACTCAAAATGGTCAAACTCCATTTCCATCAAGACATGAACATTTTGTCACCGCACAGCCCGTTCTCATTATGTCAGGTTCAAGGTATAATCAGAAGGTGGTCACTAGACCATTCAGAACAAAGAACCACTGAGACAATTTTCATTCATTTCGAGCTACTTTTGAAAATAAATCTGAAATATGACATTCCGTGTGCATGGTTGGGATTTGTTAGGTGTTTGATACGATGCTGAGATTCATCAGTGTTAAACATAGGGATCGAGTGCCATCCTCTGGTCACTTGGAGACAGTGGTCAAAATATATAATGTAAAAGTTTGGAGAATAATAGAATACTGTAAAACATATATCAATGCATTTTTAAAAACAAAAATGTTATAATCAGGAAGCGTGGCGCTGGCGTAATGAATGGCTTTAAAATCATTCAGCAGTTCACAAATGGGGACTGTGCTTTACTGAGATATTTGTCCCATTATCCCAACTGACCAATCAGGAGCATTTTAAAACCCTGGTTTAACTGCTCTTTAAAAAGTTTTTGTTTAGTGCAGAAGACACAAAAGCCATTTTGGAATGGCTTGTAGAATGTTTCAATGAGCAACAATGCAGCCTGATTGGCTGACAACAGAGCGCCAGACCTCCCCGATATCTGAGGACTTCCTGCTTCCTGGAAGTTAAATTGATGCGTATATTTCAGTAATCAAATGCTGATCCAGGCTGATTTGCATGTAAAAAGGTTAGTCTGTATATGTATTAGTATTTTTGCTCCTTGTGAGATCATTAATCAGTGAACTATTGAAGCTGTCACATGAACTACCCAGGGGCAAAAAATCTTGCATCCAACTGCACACTGTAAGTTATCAAACCTGACCGATTAAATTCCGACAACTGTGCCAGGGCAATACCTTTCTGTGTCACAATTATTAATACAAGTATTTTAAAAGACTGTAGCTTAAATCGATAGTTAATCGATACATCGTTCAATATTTTGCTAAAATGAAAATAGTTCCATTAAGTTTACAGTTTTGAGTGTAAGTCAGTTGTCTGACGTTTTAGAGTTCCCAAGTGTTTTGAATGAGACATTACATGGACATTTTTCTTGCAAGGCCCATAGATACCAACTAATTCATGGACGTATGTGTTTATGGTGGTTTCAAGACAGACTGGGAAAAACAACCATAAATTTTAATGTGTGTGATCATCAGGTTGGAATTTATGAGTTCTAGTATCATGCCTGAGTTTCTGACTCGATGACTGTTCAAAGAGGTTTTCCCGGTCTGTTGAGCACCCAGGAAGAGTTTGTGGTTGATTTGAACACTGAGATATTCAAAGGGACATTAGTGGCTCATTTGTAACCAAGTGGGAATTGGGAATTAACCACATGAAACTGGGAAAATGACAGCTAGACTGGAAACCGTCTATCATATGCAAGCTTAAACTTTTCCCACATGGTGACCTCTGACATCACCTTCAAAGAAATTTACCAATATTTTTGGAAGTTAAAAGAAAAGACATTTAAAAAAAAATACAGAGCAGTAAATATAGTATTTGAACACGATAATTTTTTAAAAGCATACCATTTTAATAGCTGATGCAGCTTGTTGACCATGGCCAATCAGCACCTCTCAACTCCTTAAAAATCATCAAATTTGGTTATGAATGCTATCATTTGTTATCTCGGCAGGTCAGGAATTTCAACCATTACAGTGGTTACATGTCTTTAGGCCTATCCCTCTTTTTATCTATTTTTTCTAACCAAAACAGGTTTGACATAACCGTTTTCGCCCAACACTAAATCAACCCTTAAAATCGATTTACTTGTAGAGATGTGAGAGGATTGGATTGGTATAACATAGTGATTCTTACACCTAGTCTATCATAGGGCAAGGTGGAACTATCAGATTGCTTACACTTGTAAAGTACTCACAAGTCTCCACGTTAATAGGATGAAAGGTTTATTGGGATGATTTGGAATTGGGCCATAAGGAATAATATTTGAGATAGGGCCATAAGGAATAATATTTGAGATAGGGCCATAAGGAATATGATTTGGAATTGAGACCCTCCCTTTTTTGGAAATACACAGGATGCCCAAGGAGGGTTGCCAGATTAAGTAAGAAAGACGTGCTTTCATACAGCACCGATTTAACCACTGAGGTGGACAGCGCAACACTACCCCGACGTCTGCCTTACACTCAGAGCTCCTGCGCTAGCTGCGGTCTTTGCCATGTCGGTGTAACTTTAACAGCTTCATAGTTGACCCATGGCTTGGCCCTGGTGCCAGACCTCGCAGGTGCACTAATTAATTGTTCGTAAACGGTAGCATCTGCACAGGCCCCATTTGTTCACCTGGAAACCGTTAGAAAACAGTAGCTGTGCAGGGTCCGTTTCAAGCCGCTAGATGTCACACAACACTTCTGACGTAAGTCATCTGATCTGAATTGGAGTTCTGTTCCTGTAAATACGTGACGATGTTCTGCTCAACTCTCACGAGCAGTGGAATCTCCCGATTTTTAAAACTAATAGGCCATTCAAGCGGATGTCCAGTGAACCCAAGAGAACTATGAACTGTAAAAAAATAATTTAAAAAAGGGGGGAAAAGAAAAAAAAGGAAATAAAAACCAGACGTTGGTGATGATTATATCAGACATGTGGCCCGAGTTTCGGACTTGGAAATCCGATGTCAAAGAAATATGCGAGTCATAGGTCGTTTTCTCTGAGTTCCTAGCTGTCTTGAAAGCGCTACAGTCAGAGATTTCCCAGTTCCCAGTAGTTATGAAGGCGGCTTTGGAAACTGTCGTTCGTCATTTGCCACCCTTGTAAATTGCGCATCACATGAATTTATTCAAGAGAGGAAAATAAGCCAACACCTCGCGTCGACATCGACACATGTCACGGTAGTGGTAGATCTAACTCCGATTTGCGTGACATTGTAGAGCTGGACGAATGGTATTAACGAAATCCATTAGCCAATCAATCTGTCGCGCACAGTTGTCCAACCGAAATGACCTCTGGGAGCTAGGCGACTAACCAATCAAAGACCCTCATCGGTGCTGAGCGAGATGCGCGTTTTTACGGTCTTCTAATAATAGCGTTGGCATAAAACTAGTGTGAGACTAGTCGTCTATGGGAAGGGCGATGCCAGGTATAACCAAGTATAATTTAGTGGATGACGCGCAGGACCTGAGAATCCCCATGCACAACGAGGCGGCATTTCAGCATGGGGTTTGCTTCGAGGCTAAGGTATGATACCCTAGGTTATAAAGAAAAGTAGCTGCTCATCACTAAGCGGTAATGATGTGAGAATAGTAGTAGGCTAACTGACTCAGCTTCAAGGCGATTACATTGAAAAATTATAATATATTTTCCAGATGTTATGACAATAAAATATCTTGATGATAGATTTATGTTATTTTTATATGAATGGTACCTAGAAATTACACTTGGTGATGTGGTTCGTGGTAGGATGTTAGTTGATGGGTGTACAATGCACTTGTTGGCATGTATTCATGAATTGTATGAGGTTGTGACAACTTATTTGCCATTCAAATCCGTCTACGGCGGCATATTCTCACAATTTGTTCATGGTGTATTGGGCCATTGAACTCAAATTGACAAGACGCAGTGGGAATCAGAGTAAGATTTGATAAAAATGCTACTTGAATTACTAACGACAAATCTAATAAACTTTGTAAATGTTCCAGTACATCGGCAGTCTGGAAGTGGGGCGTCCAGGCAGCCGAATGGAGATCGTGGCAGCAATGAGGAGGATACGGGTAAGATATTTCCAGCACAACTCTCGTTATTCCTTCATTAATTATGCTTTCTCTAGATTAGGAAAAGTGCAGTGCTCTCCAGATATCAAACATGGACTCTGTGTATGTGTGTGTGTGTGTGTGTGTGTGCGTTTGTGTGTGTGTATTCATTTCTGGGTTTGTGTATGTCTGTGTGCCTGCACAATAAACACATTTTCGATGAATATTCTATAATTTTCTCTCACATCAGTATGTTATTTGCATGCTACACAAAAAAACGTCACGGCTTCCTGTTTGGTTTGGCATCAGTTCCAGTTCAGTTCCAAAAGTGAATGAACCAACAGTTCCAATTCAAAACAGTCCCCATTCGAAAGCCTTGAACAGAATTGGACCAAAAATGTGAATTACAGTGAACTCCCCTGAAGTGAATGGAGGAGTTAATGGCTAATATCAATATCCTCCCTGACTGTCTTTTTAGGAGCCCTCCTAGTCCGTGGTACGTAGACTTTCTCCGTCTTTAGGAGGCGGCATCTGGAGAGATAGGATGGTGCTGTTTTCGGCTTTAGTGTAGGCTGCAGTGGGCCAGAGTATTACAGTGTTGCAGAGAGGATTGAGCTGCTGCAGAACCAGCTGGGAGAGCCAACTGATGCATTTAATCCAGCCCTGCTGTCACTGCCATGGTGTCACTCTGAGGTCGGCCGCATCCTCGACAGCACACACACACAGACGGAGATACATTCCTTGTGAACACAATGGCATTAGGCCCAGTAAGTGTTTGGCAGAGTCATTCTTGCTGGGCTAAGACTATATTGGCATACTTTGAGAGACTTGGTTAAGGAGAAAAGTAAGTGGAATTGGGCTCGGTAAGTGTTTGTTGAGGTCATCCTGAGAGAGAACTTCTAAGGAGGCCCCATAAGCGATTAAGGTTTATCAAAGTCATCCTTCCTGGGTCAAATTCCCTTGTTGGCATAGAGTACATGATCTTCTGTGCATTGGAAAAGTGTAAAGGCAGCCCAAACGGACCCGAAACCATGCTGGTAAACACTGTATCCGCAGGGATTTACCAATGCATTCTGGGATTGTTTGCTACTGTTTGTAAAAGTGGCGTTTGTTGATTCAAATCGAGAGACAGATTACATAGTACACAATATGTGCCAATATGTGCCCATAAAATGTCATAAAAACCACTTGCTTTCACACCTTTCAATTTCAGGGCTAACTGAGGTATAATAGGGATTCTATTTATAGATTTTCTTTATATAAACAACATATTACACATTCCTAAATGGGATGTTTTAAAAATAGTTTGTTATTCACAACAGATTGCATCTTTAATGTTTTCTGGACAGACTAGATGAACATAAATGCCACCACAGAGTGTGTGGAGCTTTTTGTTCCAGTTGCGATCTTAAATCTAGCATATGACCAATAATGTAAAACTTTATCTCAGTGTTAACAGGGATTAGCTGGTACTAAATAAAAAAACAAATACATTTTTTGTACATTGAAAACCACAAAGAGATGAATGCTTCCCAGTAGGCAGTCTTCTCTGTCTTTGAGAGGCAGAGCTTTGTTGATGCTCATGAAGATACATGAACCGTGATCTCTGCTTTTCCCCTGATTTCCTACTTTACCTTTGTGTGGGGGTGGAGGGTGGTGTTTAGTCCCAGTGTCTGTATCTCTGTGTGGGGG
>JACXGI010018675.1:0-12974 GCA_016801175.1 Esox masquinongy | reverse complement strand
CATTTAAAACTTTAATCAGGGCCGTTTCAGTACTGTGGTGAGGTCGGAAACCTGACTGAAATTTGTCTAAGAGACCGCTTGAGGTCACAAAATTGCTGAGTTGATTGAAGACAACCTTCTCAATGATCTTGGCTATAAAAGGGAGATTTGATACAGGTCTATAGTTGTTCATTATAGATGCATCTAGTGTTCTCTTTTTAATAGGGGCTTAATGGCAGCTGTTTTTAGAGACGTTGGGAAAATGCCTGATTGCAGAGAGCTATTAACTATTTGCTGTAGGTCCATTGTTATAGAGTTAAAAATTGTTTTAAAAAAGTCTGATGGCAGTGTGTCGAGACAACATGTGGAAGCTTTAAGATGTTGAACTATTTCTTCTAGGGATTTTTGATCAATTGTATTAAAATGTGACATAATAACCAAGTTATGTCTTGGTGGTCGTAGTGACGGTACAGAGTCCTTGTTAGACTGTGTAGTTCTGATGGCCCGTCTAATACTTAGAATTTTTTCATTAAAGAAACAAGCAAATTCATTACATTTCACAGTGGACATGAGTTCTGTTGCCATCTCCTTTAGGGGGTTTGTAAGCTTGTCGACCAGAACAGCTTTAGGGAGATGTCAGGCAAGTTTGACATGTCGCAGTCATCAGCACACTGGATCGTCCTAGTACTGCTCAACATAATTTGCGCAATGGAGCCAACCTTCATCTCCTGGCCAATGGGACCAACCTTCATCTCCTGGCCAAATGATTGTGAGTTCTACTGCCTCTGTGGCCTCAGTGATGTCATTGGTGCAATTGATGGGTGCCATATCAGGATGCAGAGGCCAACCATAAAAGAAGACTAGATGAATAGAAAGTCCTTCTACTCCGTTCTCCTTCAGGGGATTGTAGACGAGAGAGAGCAATTCATTGACATTTTTGCTGGACCACCGGTCAGGGTTCATGATGCCAGGATGTTGAGGGCCTCCAACTTCTTCACAACATGGCAGGAGAAGATGGGTGAGTACAGATTGCTGGGAGACAGTGCCTACATTGGACAGGCCTTCCCATTTGTCATGACTCCTAAGTGTGACATGAGGGCTCTTACTGAAATAGACCGGAAGGATGAAGTGCAAGTGGAGGTGTCTTTGCAATCTGCAGAACACACGGAATGATGCTGTGGTGATGATCATGATGGCAGCCTGTTTTCAAAGACTATTCATTTGACTCACAGCTGGTCCAACAACCTGGACAATAATGACTCACAGCCCTGCTGTGCAGACCTGAGTTGTGCTAGTGTCTCTTCATGGCGCTGCTGACTGGCTTCTTCTGCCACTTGTAGAAACTGCATCACCTCATCATCCACTCTTTTTCATTTCCGAGACTGGATGCGGGATGCTGAGCAGCATGCAGTGTCAGCTAGATCAGTCACACTGCTGCAATGGCCTAGCGTCTACTAAAAAGAAAACACATTGTTTACATGATAGAGCTCTTATATTTCAGTGATGAATTTACTTATATATTCCTTAAACTTGTTTTAACTTTTTCCTATTTCACAGAGTGGAGGATTGCTTGGTCAGTCATCCAACTAGCCAGGTTAGCTGTTGTTAGCAACACCCGTTGATAAAAACGCATTAAGTGGTATTTCACGCATACTAACACAGTAGCAACATGTCCACAGGCAGCAGTTAGATAGTACTGTGTGTATGACAATTTTAATGAGACACAAATATACAGCATTGCTAAAATAAACAGTATAACTGCAACTTACTCTTGATACAAGGTGCTGGCATCTTGGATTACGAACTTGGGGGTGCTGCGGTTCTTCCAACCTTCCGAGCTGGAATCCCGACTTGAGTGAGCGTTCCATTTGAAACTTCTGACTTGGATCTTGGAAATTCTGACCTCCAAGTACAACTGGAACGCGGCAACAGGCATTGGAGTTCTCTGTCTATATGTATGATGTCAGATCTTTTCACTATTAAGGGTCTAGCTCCAATAGTCACGGTTCATCACTGATAATTTGCCAATTTTCAACCACTGAGCACATTGACTTGACATTTCTGGATCTTTATCTTATAAGACTATTTGACTAAATTTAATATAAAACAATCTTGAGTTAATCTTTCTAGTATTAAGGAATGGACACAAGGAGAGAAAATCAGTGATTGTGTATAATAAACGTTTAAATAAAGGGCAAACCTAAAACATGCAACCTTATCCAGAGGGGGGAGCAGGCAAAAGAGAGACAGGATAAAGGAATTTCTGAAATGTCTGACCTATTTTATTCAACATTTGTTGGTTGAACTCCCACTAGCCAAACCAAAAATAATAATACTAAGACATTGAATCAGCAACATTCTCAGTGGTGGTAGTCTCGGAGAAGGCTGGATTCCAAAGATCAGCAAAACCATCTTGCATACAGTGTTCAAAGTTCCTCTGCACAGATATAAGTTATCACAATGACCTATCACCCATATCATTGGAATCAAAGTTGTCCTTAGAAAACATGCCAATAAAGGCCAGTTCTTCTGACCCAAATTCAAATAATCTGGTTACTGTAATGGTGAATGAGTAGAGATTTTGGACCACTTGAGACGCAGAGGCATTGGAGGGTGCACACAATATGTCAGGGCGGATACTGATGGAGTTTTAGTAATGTGTTATGGGAACATCTACAACCAATTTTCTGTTGTCTAAAATTACATAATCAAATTCGTTTTTTAGCTCAGTACATGTTGACATCAGCACTATTCTTAAATAATTTATAAAGATTTAATACTTCAGGGTGCTGTAGCATCCACATAGTACAGATGTTCATGTTACTCAATGTGCAGAACAACAGGAGATTTCATCTGTGAGGAAGTCCTGGAATCTTTTTTTTTTTTTTCTCAAGAGCTTGATATTTTTGTGCAGCATGGGGAATGGGTGTAACTGATTGAGATGTGCCAAGCTTCCTGTGGCCTGACGAAAGATTTAACTTGAAAAACATATTCAGGCCACATGGTTTTAAAGAAAGCAGGAGAGCAACCAGAGATTAAGTATTCATGAATAGTGGTTGGGTTAAAGTGGGTCAATCGTCCGACGCCACAACACAGTGCCATTGTATTGGCCTTTAATTGGACATAATTCTAATGCCAGTTACACCCTTCAACTAACAGCCTTACCTCCACTAGCATCCTCAGCCGCAATAACAGTGTAGCGGTAGGTAGCCTAGCAGCATCTGACCCGTAACTGAAATGCTGAACTGATTCCTGGAGCTGGCAAGGTTAAACATTTGTAATTCTGTCCCTGAGCAAGGCTGTTAACCCTAATTGCTCCCAGGTTGCTGCTGTGAATCAGAATTTATTTTCAGTCATACTTATCTGTTAAAATAAGAATCAACAAAATAAAGAAACAGCCTTATCTAAACTAATAGCTTGACCTACTCAGTACAATATTACAAATATATATTGATTTTATTTTTCTTTAACAGACCCATAACCTCTACAAAAACTTTCACCCTTATACTAAACTAATGTATTGACTTGTTATTGTCCAAAAGAGGAAGTTTCAAAGGCTCTCTAGTTCCGTTTTCCCTGAAAACATCCGCAGAGGGTGCCTTTATCCTTCAGTGACACTGAAAGTTAACTTTCACTATAGCTTTTCTCCAATTATTTCTTGAGTATTGATTTAATTCATGCAATATCCTGTTAGAAATCAATGTTCTAGAACAGTGGCCCCCAACCTTTTTCAGTTACTGTACCCCTGAAAGATTTTGCACTGCTTGGAGTACCCCTGAAGTACCCCCTCATGGTAATTTCATTAGTAAGCCTATGGTGTCATAAGTGTGTTCAAGTACCCCCTGTGGAGAAGCCAAGTACCCCCAGGAGTCCTAGTACCCCTGGTTGGGAACCACTGTACTAGAAAACACTTTCATTAAAGCATTTGTTGTGGAGTGTTTTTTTGCGTAAACTTCAAAATTTCTATTTATGTACATTTTAACAATGTTAACCATGTGTGCTCTACTGTTGCTTAACCAATGGAAAAAGCTATGAAGAAGAATTCATCATATAATTTAGCAGATGCTCTAATCCAAAGCGACCTACAGTTAGTGGATTCATCTTAAGATTGCTAGGTGGGTCAAACAACCCAGTAAATTACCACATTGACACAAAAAACTGCAATTTGACTAAATGAAAATAATACACATACATCCAGTATGTTCAACATACTATATACAATATAATAAAATAAAAAAGTAATTGTATCGAAGTTATCTCTGAAATTAATCATAACAATTTGATGATCATGTTGCTGCATTGATCAACTCATCATCTGCAATGTCCTGATGCCCCTCAACACAGCCTCTTATAATTCAGCGCAACTTGGTGGAACAGCAATCTCGTTATAATAAAAAAACAGTAACAGAATCATTTCTAAACTGAAATCTGTAAATAGCCCATCCTATGACTCAAGATAAAAAATAAAAAAATAAAAAATAAACACAATCATAAATTAGAATATAATTGTAATAAATACTGTATTTAATGGAAAAGTACAGGAAATAATTAAGCTAAATGTGTATCTAAAATTAAAGGGGAAAGAAAGTATTCTGTGAAAGGCAATTACATAATACAATAATCACCATAATGGCTGTAGTAAAACGTAATGTTTCGAATACATCAATTCTAGTAGAGTTTTCAATGTGTCTATTGGTTGCTTATTTGGCAGAATGGTCTGAGGAGGGCTTGAAGAGAGTGGCTGTTAAACTCTAACCTACTCTCTACTGGTTGTTTGGTCATGTATTATAGTTAGATGTCATCACTGGAGTATAGCTCTCCTGTGTCACAGGGAGAGATGCAGGAACTGGACACAGTTTAAGTGGTAGGGCCCTGGAGGGCATTTACTGAAGACACAACTGTGAAATTCGGGAAGAAAATCGAACCAATCAATACAAAACTGCTTGGGAAGGTGATGCTGCTCAGTCCTGGGGTTCCAACGTTGGTAGCTTTCGGGGTATTGGTGCAGGCGGTTGTGCTATCAGTAGCCTCAGCACTCTTTTTATTCTTACCTCAGCCCAACCTGTTCTGCTCTCCAGAGCCTTTAATCCATCCCCTGACAAGGCTCGGTTGGAGGCAGGTTTGCCTTGTCAGGGGGACTGCGTAGTTGTCTTTTAGAGACCCTTTTTAAAGCTCTGTGCCAGATAGTTCTCAGAGGTGTGTTAGTCTGAAACTAGTATGGGAGAGGGCGCGTCACTTCTTATCTAACATTTGGAGCTAGATATTGTATGTTGGAGCGGGATTTATCACACCAACAAGACTGTGCCCCAGGGCATCTGTCCTACTGTTGGTTGAGCTGGCTGCATTAGGCAGCTGGTTATCATGCAAGTACTTGAACGCAATGCTGGCTTGGATTACAAGCAAGAGAGACAAAAGTTTCTCTTGTTTTGGATTATAAATGCCAATTGGAATTGCGGTTCTGGGATATATTTCTTTTCACTGACTGGGGTCTACTATAATCAATATTAAATATGTAAGTACAATGAACAATGGAATTACGAGGTGTTACTCAGAATTTCGCTAGTCTAAATAAAGTATATCTTGAGGAATATTTTAATTGATGTGTTCTTACCAAGTACAGTACACTCCATCCTCTCAACCTGGCCCTAATTCTAAGGCTTATGGAAGTACCATCCAAGTGGTGGGATAAACACATTTGTACGCCATAGAGTATGTGTAATATCTAGGTGCATATTTTAAGTACTAGGTTTAACAAAGGATTTAGCAACTTAAAATGAAATGTTTTGTAAGAGATTAATGTTTACTCAAAGTACATTATCCATTCTGACAAATTGGCCCTGATTTCAGGGCTTCTTGGAGCAGCGTCCAAGTGGGAGCATAATAACACTAGTAACCCAATGGGTGTGTGTAACATCTAGGTGCGCAATGCACAGTAATTAGGTGTTACACAGGATTTAGCTAGTTCTCATGAAGTGTATCTTGAGAGGTACTTACTTACACAGCTGCTTGAAAATGTGTGGCAAGGGCAATATTTCAATCAGGTGTGGCAGCGCCCCACAATTTCTAATATTGTACTGTAGTATAATAAAATAGTGCTGTTTTTAAAATCAACCTGATCTTTTTTTGCAACATAATTTAATTTTGTATTTTTCTTCAAATATTATTTACCAACATAAAACCATTGTCACCATATAATATATTTTGATTGCCACTGTTTCAAAATATTAAACAGAACAAAATTACAATGAACCACTTCTTATTCAGTAATATGGCAGAATTGGTCAGGGGTTTGAATGCTTTTACACATAACAATCAAAATCTGGTATTGAGCATTAGCCTCTACAGGCCTTTATAGCGGAGTTACACCGATCAACCATAACATTATGACCACTGACAGGTGAAGTGAATAACATTGATAATCTCGTTATCATGGCACTGTCAGTGGGCGGGATATATTAGGCAGCAAGTGAACATTCTGTCATTTAAGTTGATTTTTAGAAGCAGGAAAAATGGGCAAGCGTAAGGATCTGAGCGACTTTGACAAGGGCCAAATTGTGATGGCTAGACGACTGGGTCAGAGCATCTCCAAAACTACAGCCCTTATGGGGTATTCCCGGACTGCAGTGGTCAGTACCTATCAAAAGTGGTCCAAGGAAGGAAAAGCGATGAACCGGTGACAGGGTCATGGGTGGTCAAGACTCATTGATGCACATGGGGAGCGAAGGCTGGCCCGTGTGGTCCGATCCAACAGACGAGCCACTGTAGCTCAAATTGCTGAAAGCGTTAATGCTGGTACTTATAGAAAGGTGTCAGAACACTGTGTATTGCAGTTTGTTGTGTATAGGGCTGCGTAGTCGCAGACCAGTCAGGTGCCCATGCTGATCCCTGTCCACTGCTGAAAGTACCTATAATGGGCAGGTGAGCATCAGAACTCGACCACGGAGCAATGGAAGAAGGTGGCCTGGTCTGATGAATCACATTTTCTTTTACATCACATGGATGGCCGGGAGTGTGTGCATCACTTAACCTGGAGAACACATGGCACCAGGATGCACTATGGTAAGAAGGCAAGCCGGCGGAGGCAGTGTGACATTGAAGTATACAGTGAATATAAAAAGTCTACACACCCCTGTGAAAATGCCAGGTTTTTGTGATGTAAAAGAATGAGACAAAGACAAATCATGTCAGAACTTTTTCCACTTTTAATGTGATCTATGATGAGAACAATTCAACTGAAAAAGAAACTGAAATCTTCGAGGGGGAAAAATGAAAAATAAAAACCTTACAATAACCTGGTTGCATAAGTGTGCACACCCTCTTATAACTGGGAATGTGGCTGTGTTCAGAATTAACCAATCACATTCAAACTCATGTTAGATAGAAGTCATTACACACTTGACATAATTTAAAGTGACTCTGATTAATCACAAATAAAGTTCAGCTGTTCTAGTATGATTTTCCTGACATTTTCTTAGTTGCATCTCAGAGCAAAAGCCATGGTCCGCAGAGAGCTTCCAAAGCATCAGAGGGATCTCAGTGTTGAAAGATATCAGTCAGGAGAAGGGTACAAAAGAATTTCCAAAGCATTAGATATACAATGAAACACAGTGAAGACAGTCATCATCAAGTGGAGAAAATATGAACTGGACGTCCCTCCAAAACTGATGAAAAGACGAGAAGAAAACTGGTCAGGGAGGCTTCCAAGAGGCCTACAGCAACATTAAAGAAACTGCAGGAATTTCTGGCAAGTACTGGCTGTGTGCTACATGTGACAACAATCTCCTGTATTCTTCATATGAATGGGCTATGGGGTAGGGTGGCAAGACGGAAGACTTTTCTTATAAAGAAAAACATCCAAGCCCGGCTGAAGTTTGCAAAAACAAACATCAAGTCCCCCAAAAGCATGTGGGAAAATGTGTTATGGTCTGATGAAACCAAGGTTGAACTTTTTGGCCATAATTCCAAAAGGTATGTTTGGGGCAAAAACAACACTGCACATCACCCAAAGAACACCATACCCACAGTGAAACATGGTGGTGGCAGCATCATGCTTTGGGGCTGTTTTTCTTCAGTTGGAACCAGGGCCTTAGTCAGGGTGGAGGGAATTATGATTGGTTCCAAATACCAGGCAATTTTGGCACAAAACCTTCAGCCGTCCGTTAGATAGCTGAAGATGAAGAGGAAGTTCACCTTTCAGCACAACAACGACCCAAAGCACACATCCAAATCCATAAAAGCATGTCTTTACCAGAAGAAGATTAACGTTTTGGGATGGCCCAGCCAGAGCCCAGACCTGAATCCAATTGAACATCTGTGGGGTGATCTGAAGAGGGCTGTGCACAGGAGATGTCCTCGCAATCTGACAGATTTGGAGCGCTTTTGCAAAGAAGAGTTGGCAAATATTGCCACGTCAAGATGTGCCATGCTAATAGACTCCTACCAAAAAAGACTGAGTGCTGTAAAAAATCAAAAGGCGCTTCAACAAAGTATTAGTTTAAGGGTGTGCACACTTATGCAACCAGGTTATTGTGAGTTTTTAATTTTTCCCCCTCAAAGATTTCAGTTTGTTTTTCAATTTAATTGTTCACGTTATAGGTCACAGTAAAGGTGGAAAAAGTCCTGACATGATTTGTCTTTGTCTCATTCTTTTGCATCACAAGAACTTGGCATTTTAATAGGGGTGTGTAGACTTTTTATATCCACTATGAGTCGTGTATGTCAACCGCACATTGCCTGGTCGGGCGGGGCGTATCTTCCCTAATTTATTCCATCGACCACCAGTCAACCAGTATAGGGGATATATCCGTCTCTGCAAATAATAAGTATTTAGTATTTGCGTGACTCCAGTACTAAAAATGTATTACGACAATGCCAAGCCAATGATTTGTCAGTGTTCAAATAGCAATTCACTTCGTTTTATGTTATGCATGTATCACTCACCCCTGATGAACGGTCTCTGAAAACCTCCATGCATCCATTACACGAAATGTCATGTACCCAGTTGCAATGTCATTACCTTTGTTTTTACCACAAAGGGAATGACGCTTCCTATAACGTAGTTACTGAAGGTTGTATCCAGCAATGTTTTTGTCTATCCTGAACAAATCCTCTTTTGCCACTGGCCGTTTTAACAGCTAATTAGCCATTTGTGAATGACATTGATACAGTATCTATCAATATAGGTGATGATAACTGACTTTCTTGACGCTATTTAACAAGGGGTAATCAGTCAGTCACTCACTCAGTCAGTAAGTGACATTTGCTCTTCTAGGCCGGCTCCGCTTACGCCGTCGGGCAAAAAGGTTAAATCAATGAAAGCAAATTGTGTATACAAAAAATGTATACACTTTTGTATCCATCCTTAGGCCCTCTCTGAGGGTGTAGAGGGGCCTGATTGTTCCCCACTGCAAATTAGATTGTGGCTCCCATATTCTTGACCAAAAAAGATTCTCACTCCTGCAGCAGTTTATTCTAAATTTATAGAACCCTTTTTTGTGAGTCCCGTGATAAGCCAGCTAGGGGAAAGAAGACCTCATTTGAGCCCTTCACTGTCTCAAAATATAGTGCCCTCCATAATAAAGGAACCAAATGCGGAGCCTCTAATAATACAGGGATAAACATACTTCCACTGACCTTTAGTAATAGCGTGCTACACTAAATCACTGACCTTAAAAGGATAGCTGAATGTACCTGATTCTACTTGATCGTAGAGAAAAGTATATATTTTTTTGGTCATCTTCATGTTTTGACTGTGCCCATAGATTGCTGTCTACCCTACTCTGATGTAGGCACTGGGCATGGTCTTCTCAACTACATTTAGTGTGGTGGGGCTAACTATTAACTCATGGATCACATAGGGTTCAAAGCAATGAATAAAGACAGGCAAGGTTTCTCACCCATTTAAATTTCTGTTGGTTGATGTAATGTTCCATAAACCCACCTGAAGAAAATATAACAGATTTGTAGATGGAAACAGATGGATGGGTCAAGTGTATCAGTACTTTCTATGCCAAGACAAGAGTGATGATTCTGATAGAAAATTGAATTACCTTCCAGCAGACAATGATTTATGTGGATAGGGATAGTGTTTATCTGATCAATATATATGGTCCAAACATCATAATCCCACCTTTTTTAGGAAGGTCCTAGCCCCCTAGACCAAGGATGGGGGAAACTTTTTCTCTCAAGGGTCATATTGAGACTTACAAATTCAAAAGAGGGCCTCGTTTTTATTTCCCTCTGATATGTTTGTAAAAATCTATTTGCACACCAGAAAAAACAGGTATAAAAAAACATGTATTGGTCTAATATTGCATCAACATATATTTAATTTTGTTATAGACATTCAAGAGTCAGAATGCAAACTGACAAAAACATTTATATTGCAGGAACTGAAGCAAAAATAAGGAAAATAATCAAAATGCCATTGTGTCAGTTACTTGAAAACCAACTTTCCCCTTAGTATTCAGATATATACACCAATCAGCCATAACATTATGACCACCTGCCTAATATTGTGTAGGTCCCCCTTTTGCCGCCAAAACAGCCCTGACCCGTCGAGGTATGGACTCCACTAGACCTCTGAAGGTGTGCTGTGGTATGTGGCACCAAAACGTTAGCAGCAGATCCTTTAAGTCCTGTAAGTTTCAAGGTGGGGCCTCCATGGATCGGACTTGTTTGTCCAGCACATCCCACAGATGCTCAATTGGATTGAGATCTGGGGAATTTGGAGGCCAAGTCAACACCTTGAACTCGTTGTTGTCAAAGTAACATCCACATGAATGACAGGACTCAAGGTTTCCTAGCAAAACATTGCCCAAAACATCACACTGCCTCTGCTGGCTTTCCTCCTTTCCATAGTGCATCCTGGTGCCATGTGTTCTCCGGGTAAGCAATGCACACGCACCCGGCCATCCACGTGATGTAAAAGAAAACGTGATTCATCAGACCAGGCCACCTTCTTCCATTGCTTTGTGGCACAGTTCTGATGCTCACATGCCCATTATAGGCGCTTTCAGCAGTGGAAAGGGGTCAGCATGGGCACCTGACTGGTCTGCGGCTATGCAGCCCCATACGCCACAAACTGCGATGCACTGTGTGTTCTGACACCTTTCTATCAGTACCATCATTAACTTTTTCAGCAATTTGAGCTACAGTGGCTCGTCTGTTGGATCAGACCACACGGGCCAGCCTTCGCTCCCCACGTGCATCATTGAGCCTTGGCCACCCATGACCCTGTCGCTGCTTCACCGCTTTTCCTTCCTTGGACCACTTTTGATATGTGCTGACCATTGCAGACCAGGAACACCCCACAAGGGCTGCAGTTTTGGAGATGCTCTGACCCAGTCATCTAGTCATCACAATTTGGCCCTTGTCAAAGTCGCTCAGACCCTTACGCTTGCCCATTTTTCCTGCTTCTAACACATCAACTTTGAGGAAAGAGTGTTCAGTTGTTGCCTAATATATCCCACCCAATGACAGGTGCCATGATAACAGGATTATCAGTGTTATTCATTTCACCTGTCAGTGGTCATAATGTTATGGCTGATTGGTGTATAGTCTATATATAGTCTACTTGTCTTGCAAACCCTACTTCATATTTAACACACATTCTCTCAAACACACACAGCACTTGCTCTTTCACTCTCACTCAAATCTTGTCCAGTGTGACACACTCCACTCTGAGTTTCTCAATCTCTCTTACACACACACACTTCCGAGTCCAGGTCAACACACCTCTCGCTCTTTCTCACTTACATATACTTGCTCCAAAGGGCACCAAACAGATTTTAATAAACACCAAAAAAAACCATAGATGTTTAAAATATACTGGAGAATTTCAGTGATAACACATGCTAAATAAGTCCTACCTTTATTGAAAATCGGTTGATGTCTGCGACACATTGAGTACCATATCAATTCCTTGCCTACTGTAACGCATATGACAGACATTCATGTTATTGAGCTTGGTGGTGCTACAAAACAATCTTGTTTTACATCAAACTAGAAAAATTATGGCTTGGGGCATGGCGTATCCAATTTGCCTATTTAAAGTGTGTGTAAATCCATGGCAGACAGTAGCTACAGAGTATAGGAGCTGGCCCTAGACATTTGGGTACAGACACAGTTCTAAGTGCCACTGTGCTCAACCTTTCCTCTATGGCACTTAGGTGACTTGGCTGTTAGATCTGTAAGGTGAACTGAAAATATGTATTTACAGTCATTCAGCAGGCGTCTTTTGTCTATCAAATATTGCACAATGAAATTAATAGTGGTCTGGGGATGAAATTAAGCGATGTGCGGCTGGCTGGCTGATACAATATAATACATGCCAAGGGGGCAATGCACACACTCTGATATTAATCTGACATCACACTCTGAAATCTTTTTTTATATTCTGTATAATATTCCCTTAAATGAAGGCATTTAGTTCTCAGTCAATAAAGTTTTCTCATTGGTTTTACACAATTCACATCAATTGACTATTTTGTAAAGAAAACAGTGAGTTTTTTATTTTTCCCCCTCAAAGATTTCAGTTTGTTTTTCAATTGAATTATTCACATTATAGGTCACATTAAAAGTGGAAAAGGTTCTGACATGATTTATCTTTGTCTCATTCTTTTACATCACAAAAACCTGGCATTTTCACAGGGGTGTGTAGACTTTTTATATCCACTGTAAATTGAGTTCCTGAATACTTAGATGAAAACCAATAATCTCATTCAGGTGTGGAGGGTCGCCAACCTCACAGGTAGAGAATTTTCCTTTCACTTTAATATCTATAATATATATATATTAATATATATATACAGGTGCTGGTCATATAATTAGAATATCATCAAAAAGTTGATTTATTTCAGTAATTCCATTCAAAAAGTGAAACTTGGATATTATATTCATTCATTACACACAGACTGATATATTTCAAATGTTTATTTCATTTAATTGTGATGATTAAAACTGACAACTAATGAAAATCCCAAATTCAGTATCTC
>JACXGI010018674.1:0-12972 GCA_016801175.1 Esox masquinongy | reverse complement strand
ACAGTGATGATATGAGGCACAGCCTAACGTCGCCAGGAGCTGTAATGAACAGCCAAACCAGGACAAAGCGTGAACACCATTCCCTTACCATAAAAACCTTTCAAAGCTCCCTTTTTCAAAACTTAAAATAACAATTGATATAACACTGGCTGCGAAGGATGGAGTGTGCTTTCTGAGGCTTCAGCCATTAAACCTTTATCTCTTGCCAGCCTGTTACACAGCAGTTAGATTGCATAAACCCCATTATATGTATCCTGTAGCCAGCTTATTATGCAGCAGCTATAATTAACACAATGAAAGAAGAGTGTCTCCTTCAGAGATTTGCCTCCACTCTCCTCCAAGTCAGGTCTTTAGCATGAGAGGTGCAGAGATGTTCTGTACTGGTGGGAGCTTTTCCTTTTAGTCTCTTCTCTTTCTTACGTAAGTTGTTTTGGTTTCTAAAAGATCCATTTTGGGTTTCTCACCTCGCTTGCCTTGCTGTTTGACTTGTATTGTATTAGAGCCAGTTTTCTCTGTCAGAGGATTGCAGCCAGCAGTCAGTAAGGCTTCTGAAATGGAACGCTGTTAAGAGAAATGACGTTGGGCACAGCAAGTTGGTGTGTTCCAGGTAAAGTCAACATGTATTTATACCGTGCCAGGTGACGATTGGTACAGGCCGTCATTGTGGACTACCGAAGGACAAATACAGAGAGATTCAATGATGATTAAATGAAAAGGATGATAATTAAATGACAATTATCGAATGAAGTCTAAATGATTATTGGCTAAGGATCGGATTTTGACTCATTGATGATCTGATGATTGGAGCCACCTGTCAAAGGCAGAGGGAACCGTTGAGGGATGGAGCCATGATGTCACATCCTAGATGTCCCAAATGGCTCCCTATTCCCCATGCGTCCTGGTCACAAGTAGTGCGCTTAGTTGGGCTTAATGTGACATTTGTGATGCAAGTTACGGTACAAAGGTTAGAGATGTGCCCCAGCCAGTGGGTTGACTCATACTAATGGGCTTTAAGAGAAAGACTGGGCTGAATCCTGAAGTGACCAGCCATTAAAAAAAGCTGTGGCATATCAGACATAAACTCCATGCTATATCAGATATTATAAACTGAATGCTGACTGGCTAAAAGTTCTGGTATATGGGACATATAGCATGCCTTCGACATCACTTTTGATAGTTCTGATTCACTCTGTAGCTTGTTTATAACAGCAGTAAGGCATCTTCGGTGTTGGTGGTATATTGTCTGCTGTGTCGTGCCTGAGAACAGCTGTCAGCCCTGGTATAATGAGCACGTACCACACCCCTTCCTGCCTTATTGCTTAAAGCAGCTCCCAGATGATGTATGTTCTACCAAGATGACCGTAATTATATAGGTTTAATAGATTGTCTGGTGAATACTAGTGTGTTATAGTAGTGCATGGTCTCCCGATGTAAAAGGTCAGGGACGGGGTCCCTGTTTTTACCGCTATAAACGTGTGTCCGGCTTGTGTTTCCTTCAGTGCACAGTGGAGTGGTAAACGGTCTGTCCTTCCATCCAGCCGGTAGCTACCTCCTGACGGCCTCCAACGACTCCACCCTGAAGGTCCTGGACCTGGTGGAGGGACGCCTGCTCTACACTCTGCACGGACACCAGGTAGGGACGCGCACACCTGTGTCACGGCTGAACGAGGGCAATAAAAGAGTACATGCTTGTTTCTCTCTCCACTGTTGTGAAGGCTTTGTCCCTTTTAAAAACCGTAATCTGAAGTACATAGCCTCGGACTACCTCCTAGTAAGCGGCAGACCATGTTATCTACCTAGAGAGCTTGTAGATGTTTTATCTTATTCCTTTCCAATATTAAGTTCAGGTCGTGATTATGGCCTTGCCGTTTTGCTGCAACTCCCAGCAGGCTCAGGAGAGTTGAAGATCGAGGTGTTTCTACCAATGTCTTGCCAAGCCATTCTGCTTATCATACTGCTCACTCAAGCCGGAAGTACTCGCCAGAATATACACACTCGGGAGAATGCGTTCACAGATCAACAACCCCAACTGAGCTTGCAGACGTGATCCACCAGATGGAGTCACTAAAGCGCCAGAAGATGAGTCAACCCTGTTTGACATACACCCATCAGCCATAACATTAGGACCACTGACAGGTGAAGTGAATAACACTGATAATCTCGTTATCATGGCACCTGTCAGTGGGTGGGATATATTAGGCAACAAGTGAACATTCTGTCCTCAAAGTTGATGTGTTAGAAGCAGGAAAAATGGACAAGCGTAAGGATCTGAGCGACTTGTGATGGCTAGACGACTGGGTCAGAGCATCTCCAAAACTGCAGCCCTTGTGGTGTTTTCCCGGTCTGCAGTGGTCAGTACCTATAAAAAGTGGTCCAAGGAAGGAAAAGCCGTGAATTGGTGACAGGGTCATGAGCGGCCAAGGCTCATTGATGCACGTGATGAGCGAAGGCTGGCCCGTGTGGTCCGGTCAAACAGACGAGCTACTGTAGCTGAAATTGCTGAATAAGTTAATGCTGGTACTGATTGAAAGGTGTCAGAACACACAGTGCATCGCAGTTTGTTGCGTGTGGGGCTACGTAGCCGCAGACCAGTCAGGGTGCCCATGCTGACCCCTGTCCACTGCCGAAAGCGCCTACAATGGGCACGTGAGCATCAGAACTGGACCACGGAGCAATGGAAGAAGGTGGCCTGGTCTGATGAATCGTTTTTTTTTTACATCACATGGATGGCTGGGTGCGTGTGTGTCGTTTACCTGGAGAACACATGGCACCAGGATGCACTATGGGAAGAAGGCAAGCCGGTGGAGGCAGTGTGATGCTTTGGGTAATGTTCTGCTTGGAAACCTTGGGTCCTGCCATTCATGTGGATGTTACTTTGACATGTACCACCTACCTGAGCATTGTTGCAGACCATGTGCACCCTTTCATGGCAACGGTATTCCCTCATGGCATTGGCCTCTTTCAGCAGGATAATGTGCCCTGCCACAAAGCAAAAATGGTTCAGGAATGGTTTGAAGAACACAACAAGTTCAAGGTGTTGACTTGGCCTCCAAATTCCCCAGATCTCAATCCAATTGAGCATCTCTGGGATGTGCTGGACAAACAGGCCCCACCTCGCAACTTACAGGACTTGAAGGATCTGCTGCTAACGTCTTGGTGTCAGATACCACAGCACACCTTCAGAGGTCTAGGTGGAGTCCATGCCTCGATGGGTCAGGGCTGTTTTGGCGGCAAAAGGGGGACCTACACAATATTAGGCAGGTGGTCATAATGTTATGGCTGATCGGTGTACACCCATACGCATATTTACACACACACACTAGAACCTACACTTTCACTCTCACCATATACACTCATGCTGCATCTGTTAATTGCTGACCTGTTGCTACCCTGGGTAGGCTACGTAAACCTAAAGTACCGCGAACCCCTACATATATTTCCTGTACTAGTACTCCCTGTATATAGGGCTGTCATATTATGACATTTTAATTGACGATTAATTGTTGCACAAATAATTGCGATTAACACTTGAATTGTTTATATTGTAAATTGTATGCCACTATTATAGTGTAAGCCTAATAATATTGTGGGCCTAAAAATACCCATGATGGAGCTGGAGATGGTTCTTCAGATTAATGGTGTTCGTGCTTTTGAGTGCCACATTTCTGGTGCAAATCCAGCAATTCGCAGCCTCTAAATTATTGCGCTGACCTCTTTGATTTAGCTTAAGACCAAAATGCACCCAGGGCGGTGCACTCGTGTTTGACTTTGAAACTACCACTAAATCAATGTTGTTAACGATTGCTGTTCACAAAATGCAATCGCAAAGCAATGACTGTCACATTTTCTTGCGCATCGTGACATTTCACCTCTCGCTCTGCTGCAAAAATTATAGCCTAGTTATTTGAAATAGCCTCTCTCATGTAGCAAAATGTGTTTCAGCGCTCATTTAATTCAGTTAAAAATGGACGATTCATTTTATTTTCAAATGTTAATATGCAATGGGACAACAGATATTTCTGTCCATGCATTTTAATGCGCATTTTCTAATTAGGAAATATGGATGGAAATTACAAAATTCTACTTAAAACATTAGTAAAAATATTTTACACAGGCATGTTTGTTTTTTTTGTCGTTCAGAGTTGATGCAAAAAATAGACTGAAAAGCGTTTGTCCATTAACTATTGTTAACTTAGTTTCAGTATGTTTAAACATTAACTATAATGTTGCAAAATTACATAACGGTGCATTGGTGCAAAACAATTCTAAAATAGGTTTAAACATACTGAAACTAAGAAGCAGAAGTGTCAGTTAATGATCTGAGTCTATAACTTTCTGCAGAGCTGTCAAACGCTCTTCTGCGCCCATGCCCTAAACATCCTAACTGATGGAAACAGACATAATTTGCTTGATATTTGATGAGACGTTTCTAACACTGGCGTAAAAATTCCTTATTCAGATTGGAAACATGAATTTGGAATGAAGATATTGTACAAAAAGATCGTTGTCATAAAAATAATTGCCATCTGACTCAAATAATTGCAATCAGGAAATTATGTAATATGCTGCTCAAAAAAATGAAGGGAACATGTAATCATCACAGTATAACACCAAGTCAAACTTCAGGGATATCAATCTGTCCAGTTAGGAAGCATAAGCGATTGCACTGGAGAGGCAACCGCAAGACAACTTCCAAACGGGGAATGGTTTTACAGGTGGCATTCGCCAGAGAACACCAGAATTGGCAGGTCTGCCATTGGTGCTCTGTACTCTTCACAGATGAGAGCTGGTTCACATTGAGCATGTAACAGATGTGAAAGTCTGGAGACGCCGTGGTGAATGTTATGCTGCCTGCAACATCATCCGGCATGACCGGTTTGGCGGTGGGTCAGTGATGGCCTGGGGAGGCATATCCTTGAAGGGTCACACAGACCTCCACATGCTAGCCAACGGTACCCTGACTGCTGTTAGGTGCCGGGATGAAGTCCTCAGAGGAAAGAAAAAGGTGCAGTGGTCTCTTAATTTTTTCCGGAGCTGTTTTTCCTTCATCGAGACCCGATGTGTGATTTAAGTGTTCCCTTAGTTTTATTGAGCAGTATTACTGTGACAGCCCTGGCTGTATTTATCTAATTTGACTCCACATGGACACCAAGTGGAGGCATCGATTTCTAATGTTCCAGTAGCGTTCAGTCATCACACTGGTCGTTACGTCCCAGTAGTGTTCAGTCATCACACTGGTCGTTACGTCCCAGTAGTGTTCAGTCATCACACTGGTCGTTACGTGCATCAAGGGCCAACTTCTCCTCACAGCAGGTCAGCCACTTTCTGTTAACGTGGAGCATCACCACCCTGGCCTCTGCTGCCTGGCCTGGCCTGGCCTGGCCTCTGCTGCCTGGCCTGGCCTGGCCTGGCCTCTGCTGCCTGGCCTGGCCTGGCCTGGCCTCTGCTGCCTGGCCTGGCCTGGCCTGGCCTGGCCTGGCCTGGCCTGGCCTGGCCTCTGCTCCCTGGCCTGGCCTCGCTTCGCCTCTGCTCCCTGGCCTGGCCTGGCCTCTGCTCCCTGCTCCCTGGTTTTCCCTTTGCTCTGTCCTAATTCAGGCCAAGAAAGAAATGCTATGTATTGATGTTGGGTGAGTTTCCATTTTTAGTAATGTTTGAATGATCCCTGCAAAGTGTGTTTTAGAAATGTCCGCCTACCCTCAGTGAGTCATACTGAGAGCAAGATAATGTCCTCCATCTCTCTCCTCACTCCATGGCTGTTCTCGTGCTCGGAGGGGGGGGGGGACTGGAAAGAAGTGGAGGAGGGAGAGAAGGAGAATCTCCTCTCTCTCCTCAGTCAGTCCTTGGGAATATTTCAACACTTCTGGTTTCCTTGTAAAAACCCACTGGATCAGAAAGCCGTAGATCTCTTCCCAGTGGGTTGTTTTTGAAAGGTGACTTGCCCTTCTGTTGGACGCTCACCATGTTGCCTTCTCTGTTTGATCTGTCTGTCTCCCACCTGTCTCTTTCCGTCTGTCTGTCTCCCACCTGTCTCTTTCCGTCTGTCTGTCTCCCGTCTGTCTCTTTCCGTCTGTCTGTCTCCCGTCTGTCTTTGTCCATCTGTCTTTCTATCTCTCTATCCATCTCACGGTCTATTCACCTCTTTGTGTCTCTCTCCGTCTCTCCTCTCTCTCAATCTGTCCATCTTTCTTGTTCTGTTTATCCATCTTGCCTTCTTTCTATTGTCTTTATTCTAATTTTTTTCTTTCTATCTCTGTTTTTTTGTTTTTTCTCTCAATCTGTTGCAAATGGATAAAAAAAGCTTTTTATGGATACCCTGGACGAAGTGACTGGTGTGTTACTGATAGACGAATGAAGAATGCATGTTAGAGTGGTACTGATAGCGTTTTAATTAGTTTGAAGATATGAAACAGACCATGTCCAACATATAGTATGTATAGTCTATAATCAAATAAGTTACAGTTGTATCAGTTTGTTAATAAAAGACAACTGCATTATTTTCTGCCTCCAGTCATTTGGCTGCTGCCCTGTTTCCAATTTAAATAATATTTTGGAGAAAAACGGGGAAATGTGAGACAGAAGCCTTCATTTACAGACATGCTGTGGGAGTGCCATGTTGACAGGCAACTACAAGCTTACAAAATTTGAGTTTTTCATTTGTCAATGTTGTTACCGCATCAGACCCAGTGTTGTTCAGGGTGTTAGAGCCAGAGAAAGTGTTATCCATAAAAAGCACAACCAGGTGGTAATCGCTGAACCCGGAAGTAATCCAGTCGTAATTTCTGAACCCAGAAGTAATCCAGACATAATTGCGGAACCAGGAAGTACTTCCCAGCACACGCACGCTGGGAGGGGAGTGCGTTCGACGATCAAAAAGTCTGAGCACCAATAAGTGCCCTGCCCTATGCAAGACCTTCAGGATTGTCGCCATGTTGTGACCATTATACAAACACCTAGCTGCTATGACACATCAATAAGACAGTGTCATAGACTGCTCCACTCCTTGGGCCACACAAACACATTAAGCCAGACCTGCACACAAGCCCTAAAATCCACTTGTAATTCAGAAGTGGTGTGAAATGCCCTCATGAACGATGGGCTTTGTTTGCAAACACAGAAAGGGTTGTATAGGCACACACCTGTGGGGTGTACTATGAAGGGAGTTCAACCTACTCAGATTTAACTCAGGGTTATCAAGGTAAGTCAGGGTTGACAAACTCTGATTGCCTAAAGTGGTGTTAAACGGTACTACGACGATGATTTAGATGTTTGTTAGTTGGCTTTGTGTTAATTTACTGGAGTTTGTGCGCGTTGGCCTAAAAGGGGCGAGTTTGGCAAAGCAAGCTGAGTTTTTGCACAATAGCTCGTGCTCCGTCTTCTTTCCCGGAAGAATGCACGTTTATATAGAAAGGATATGAGGAGTTTACAGAAAGGTTTACGGCTGAATCTAACACTGTGGTGGCCAACAAAGACAGGGAGGGTTGTTGGCAGCGTATTGCTGACAGAGTAAATTCGTAAGAGCAGTGTTCCTGACATATGTTTTCTATTTTGGCTTACAGACTCTTCTTTTATTTGTAGTATGATTGAGATGTAAGGACAAGTAAAATAGCGTATCTAAATATGTGAAAAAAATTAAGATAGTTCAGTTATGGCCTACACATGAGCTACACCTCTGAAATTGACCCATTACTCACTGTTAATTATTTAAGATCTACTCTGTAAAACACCTAGGTTGTTACCTAGGGCTACCTGTATAAACTTAATGATCAAATACCTGAACATTATTGCTGTAGAATGACTTCCTATTCACATAGGCCTAACCCCCCTCATGTTCTCCCAGGGGCGCTCTAATGGGGATATGCGTACGGTCAATCGCACCAGTCACCCTCAGGATTCCTATGGGAAAAAATGTGTTCTGTATATAGCCTAGGCCCAGCCTATGCATATTAAAAATAGACCAAGTATTTTTTGCTAATTACTTGTGATCACATAAGCATACTTGATCTTAAGAATGCTTAAATGGCCAGGGAACACAAAAAATACATCAAGCAGTTTAGTGAGAGCTACCACCTTGTGAACTGCACGGCATAGCCTACAGTATTCTTGCTCAAATGTTCAGCATCACCGATGAAATACATGAAATGTCCACTGGCAAAATATCGCCAAGCACAACACACTGTTGAGCGTATTACTCCAGTGAGTGGCATTGGAGACGTCTGGCCCTAGAATCCGGCAAATATACGGAATTCCGTCAGATGAGGATCGATGTCTTTATTAGAGAACATCATCTGGGTAAACTAGAGTTACACAGCTTCTAAACACCCTCCCCCTGCGGGGTAGGCCTCTCGGAATCTGTTCGACAATGCAGGATTGGGTCTTCCAAACGTGCCTGCCTTTTTGTGGAAGGGCGGTGCTTATGTTGGGTAACATCGAGTTAACCATGAAGATAACCTGCTTGGTGCAATTTGGAGATGCAGCGTAAATTGCCATGAAAGCATACCTTGGGTAAAACGTATTTACCTTTTGTAGTACGGGTTAATTGGGAAGTTACACCTGACGTCGCTAAGTAACTCCAGAAGTTACCTCGGTAAGCCAGTCACCTCGCTTCGTAGTATACCCCTCTGGTCATTTTGATAGGTCATACCACAGAGTTCTGATACCGTCAGATTTTCTTAGTCAAACAAATGGCAAAGTGGTGCTGTTTTGTAATTTCTTGTTTTCATTCAGCACTCTCAGAACTCAGTCAACACTTCCACTCATGCTACAAAAATTGCAACTGCAGTTAATGAGAATCTAAGTGTGTCTGTAAGCTTCGGTCATTGTTCCTTCATGTTGGAAGGAATTTAGGGGGAATATTTCCCTTTGCTCAGAAATAACAATATGAATCTGTACATGAGCCAGATTGAATCCGGTTTGGCATTCAGCTGAAAGACAGTTTTGTCTCAGCCAAGAGATGTTTGTTTATGGCCATGATTCTTATTTTGTTTTCATAAGTCTTCATCCATAACAGTTATTTGGTTATCATGTCAGCTCTACCCCTCATGTCCTCACGCTGACCCCCATCATGTCTGTCTCATTAAAGGGCCCGGCCACCTGCGTTGCATTTTCCAGGACGGGAGAATACTTTGCCTCTGGAGGAGCTGATGAACAGGTGAGACTGGACAGTACTGTGGGACTAACTAAAACTGTCAGATGCATTAACCTGAACTCTCATTTCTTTTAGTGTACTAAGCCTTTCCTTTACGCGGGTGTTTGGTAAAGAGAGGTGTAGACAGACCGGGAAGACACGAGGCATGCTCCCAGAGTCAGTGAGCGTCTCCACCTGCTATCTCGAATTCTCTGTCAGCACGTGATGTAGAATGGCAGGCTGCTGTTCCTGGGAGAACACACACCCCCTCAGCTCTCTGGGAATTCTCAGCCACACCAACTGACAGCTTGTTAAGACAGAGAGAAGAGCAGGAATTGAGAATGGGAAAGCAGTGACTTTCTCAGTTAAAGCCATTAACAGGCAGTTCAGTTGAAGCTTTTTCAGTTTAAGCTATTAATAACCAGTTCACTTCAGTTGACGCCATTACTAGCCAGTTTAGCTGAAGCCATTTCTAACCAGTTCAGCTGAAGCCATTACTAGCCAGTTCAGTTGAAGCCATTACTAGCCAGTTTAGCTGAAGCCATTTCTAACCAGTTCAGCTGAAGCCATTACTAGCCAGTTCAGTTGAGAGATTGTGTGTTGAAAAACAAGCTCTACCTTTTCAGGCTTGTAGTAGTGCTTGCTGGATTTGTGAACTAAGCTCTCAGACCTGACCATCATAACACGTTGTTCTAAGCTTCAGAATTCTGCCCTGTGACAGTTGATGGTGTGGAAGACTAACTTTGACACAGCTGACTACGGAGAGGTGTTACGATTACAACATACAGCTCCATGTGTGGACGGAGGAGGTGTAGGAGGCACAGCTTTCCCTGAAGACTCCGGGAGCTCCCTGCTCCACAGGCAGGTACACTGATCACGCCTTGGAATGATTGGAATTGCTTCTCAGATCTAAAGAATGTTGTGCAATTTTGAAATGTTCCTCCATGACTCTGTGACAGGAAGTGATCTGTTTAAGGCCCTAGGCTAGGTCAGTGTCCAAAATGGTGCCCTCTACATAGTGAACTATTTCAGACCAGAGCGCTATGGGGAATCGGATGCCATTTGAGGCTAACGCTTAGTGGTTGAGACTTCCTCTTCACCTCATCAATCAGCCATTAAAGACTAGAGGACAGCTGCTATGTCGCTGAGAGGTTGTACCTAGACAAGCTTGCTTGCCCTCCCTACATCACTGTCTCCTTTCCCCCTCTCTTTGGATTACCAACTCTCTTTGCTCATCAGGATATCCTCACACAGGTCAATCCCTTCACAGTAGCTATGAGCCAGCCAGACCCATGTATCATTGATATTGCCAATGGTAGTAGATCTTAGCCTAGCTTATAGATCATTATCAACTGTGGGTCTTAGCCTAGATTATAGGTCATTATCAGCTCTGGGTCTTCATCCTAGCTTAGAGATCTTTATCAACTGTGGATCTTGGCCTAGCTTATAGATCATTAACAATAATGGATCTTTTAATTACTATTATTGTTGCTGTTTTTTACTCAGTTTTGTCCCCTCCCATTTTTTTTTATATCAGTTTGCCATTATGGCCCTGTCTCATTGCAACAACTCCAGTACAGTATCTACAAGGCATTTTCCTTCCAAGCATGTCTCACTAAGCCGTTCTGGTAAGCAGCGCTGAGCCAAATTGTCACCCTGTGCTGGACCCCTGGGCAGTGCCTTCATACATTGCTGGTATGCGGCATTGATGCAGATGTACTGCATGACAATGACTTAGACTACTGTGCCAATCCAGGGCCCCTTTTCCAGTGGATCTTTGCCTAGCTTGTAGCTCAATATCACCACTGGTTCTTTGCCTAGCGTGTAGCTTATCACCATTGATTCTTTGCCTAGTGTGTAGCTCATTATCACCATTGGATGTTAGACTAGCGTCTAGCTCATTATCACCAGTGAATCTTAGGCTAGTGTCTGGCTCATTATGACGTGTAGGTCATGTTAGCCTGGCGCGTCGGCCGCGTTAGCCTGGCGCGTGCGTCACATGAGCCTAGCGTGTTGGTCTCATGAGCCTAGCGTGGGGGGCCAGTGTTACTCAAACTAGATTGCATAGGATGACGCTTGGTATGTTGCTACTGTATGTGTATGCATTTTGTATTGCAGAATTGCTTTCAGGTGCGTAAGTAAGACTCTGAAGAATAAGCTTTGAAGAATCATACATCTGTGTCAATGTAATGACAATAATATATTGCAATCTCTTTCTCTCTTTGCTCTAAGCCCAAAGGTAAACACCCCTCAGTAGTTTACTGGTTAGTAACTAACGTATATGACAGGATTTAATTTCCTTTTTCAAATGGAAAGGAAGAAAGTTCAATATTCTCTCTTATGCGTTTTTTTATTGTCATAATTTGTTTAGTTTTTTTTACAATGGATCTTTATTACACCACACTGATACCGTACGAGGAAAGGAGTATCACGGTGAATTAGACTACAACAGTCCCCCTGACACAGACACACACCGAAGAAAACCATCAAAAGGAGCCGTGTCCCCAGTCTGATTCAGTGTCTGATTACAGGGAGACGACAAAAACCCAAAGTGTTCCGGCCCTTTTGGACTCGCGGTGTTTACCCATTACATTATCTTTTTATTACCACTATGCCAGTAGCTGGGTTTTTGCCTAGTTATTGGAAACCCAGTAATGATGGAAGAGAGGTGGGAGAGACACTAGCTAGGTTAACATTCCTGCTCTGATTCAGTCCCTCTAATGAGTACAGATGGCTACAATGGATTGCGTAAGTCAGTGTTTCTCTTTTATTCATTCAATAGCCACGGATCACTGTGGAAAAATGAGATGATTATTTTTTCGGGCAGAGACACACTGTCATGATCCAACCGACAATTACAACACATCACAAACCAAGCAAGCGGGTGTACAAATGAGAGCCACGATCTGCCGCTTTGGCTGTCTTCTCCCGGTGGCGTCGGAGCGGTAGAGCTTCACAGAATTCCAAGATGGCCTCCCAGGACCTCGTCTACACAGTCAGTCACGATGAAGGTGGTTCAAAACTAGACTACCTCTCATTCAGGTTGTCTAGGAAACATCCTAGAGGTCCAGCTGGCTGTTACCTGTTATTTATTAAACTGTTTTTCTTATCGATTAATTTGCCTTGGTTTAATAAGCCTCCCCATATTCAAATGGCACAGAGTGGATGATCATTGAATAAATTAACTTTTGCATGTTGTATCGGTTGAAACCATGTTGCAAACCAAATGGTGGATTGAAACATGGGAAAAATGCTTGCTGGTGAGATTGTTTTATTATCAGTTAGGTGGCTCTTACAGAAAGACAGTGACCCCATCCACACAATTAAATGGTAAATTGTCCACAAAATCAACATTTTGCAGTCTGTTTTTGGATTGGAATCCCATTTAACCTGCGGTTTGATTTGAAGAGGGTGTGGGATCTCAATGTTCTGGAAGGATTCTTTATGGAGGAATGGTCTAAGATCCCTTCTAATGTGCTCTTCAGTCTCATTAAAAAAATATAGGAATAGGCTGAGTACCTTGCAGGCAGGGGGAGGGGAGGGGAGAGAGGGCTGCCTCTCTTCCCTGTATAGTGCACCACTTTTTCCCCCAGGGTCTTCATACGTCTGTTGTTGAACATAGGGTACTATATGTACAATAGGGTGCTATTTGTGACAAAGGCTAGGACATGGAGCGTCATAGCCAGACCTGCTGGTCTCAGAGGTACAAAGGCTAGGACATGGAGCGTCATAGCCAGACCTGCTGGTCTCAGAGGTACAAAGGCTAGGACATGGAGCGTCATAGCCAGACCTGCTGGTCTCAGAGGTACAAAGGCTAGGACATGGAGCGTCATAGCCAGACCTGCTGG